>CM039503.1:19073195-19099819 GCA_022432975.1 Begonia masoniana | reverse complement strand
AAAAAAAATGAAAAATTTATAAACGGTAAAATTAGGATACGGGTGAGGGTCGGTACAGTTATGGTACAAAGACCCGCGTTTTAAAAACTGTCTGTACACAACTGCTCGAGCTTGCGCGCCACTACGCGGACATCCTGCATCACTGTAAGTAGTTTAAAAATTTTGCTTTAATTTAATATGCGATTTCTTAGGATTTATTGTTTTAACTTTATAGAATTGTAGAATGGTTTCGAGGTAGAGATGCCCAGACGATAGCCTTAGTATAAGGCTGACTGATTTGCTGGACCATCAGCTTAGCACATGGACAGGCAGGCACATAGATTGAAAGCATGGTAAAAAACCGGAAAACCAAAGAGCCCGGATAATAGTATATTCGGACCACACACAACATGGAAAGTTTGCAAGCTTGGCCTCCAATATTCACGGACCATCTACGGACCCCTCTATGGCCAAGAGTGGGGTCAACAATGGAGGATATGGTGGCATATGCCAAAGTGGACAATGCCGAGAAGTCGCATGCGTCACATTCGCTGGCATTGGATACCCGCTCTTGGTGGGATTCTGTTTAAGGCTACGACGACTGGCACTGATGGGTGTGAAGGTGTAAGACGGTTCTTTGAGAAGTATGTCAGCCGTACATTGAGGGCGGCCAGAGAGCTGATTTACACAATTGAAGCAACTAGTACAGTTGCGAGTTTCAGGAAGTTTGAAGCTTATCCTGTTTGCCCGCGCCTAGTCAGTGATAATAAGGACAAGGTGCCACATTTATGATGACTGACAGGGAGTTCGGAAGAAACCTTTAGTTTCTGGCATTTTAGATTGCCCTTGAGGATATTGCAGCGAGAGCCCTGGAGTTTTGAAGTCTTAGAGTTGATGCGTTAAGGCAAAAGATGAACCTTAAGGGCTTTCTTCTTTCGGGCATCCAACCTCAGTATGCAATAGGTGTTGGCAACGTATTGGCACATCCACCAACAACAATAAGAGGCATCAAAGTCCTCATGACGGAGGAAACGATCAGGGGCACATGGAAGCAAAGTTCCAGGGGGCAGCTTAGAACCTGTTTGTCCTAGTGCCAGAAAAGAACATTGTTGACCGAGTGGTCCGTTAGGCACCAACCCTGTTTTAACATGCTGGAGGGGAGGAAGGGGAGGTCTGCCATTATATCATACTCTGCCCGTTTTCTTGGCCCGAAATAAGCCTGGCAAGCAATTAACCAGGGCAGAGATTAGCAAGAAGTTAGCCAGGATCTTCCCGCATTTCTTGAGCCTAGATATGTCGACGATGAGGCACACCATCTGTCATATCAGTACTATTCAGTCATAGGTATACCAGTATTTTTCTCTGTAGATACGGGAGCTACAACATCCTTCATTTCAAACTGCTTGCTGATTAGATTGGGGCTAGTATCTGACTTGGCTGAGTCTGAGTATAGAGTGATGGCTGACTTCGTAGCTCTTATGTATTCTGATCGTTCTTCCAAGAAACGTGGTCTCGGTGGTGATTAATACCCTCTATGCTTGCCTGATAGTTATGAGCATCGAGCTGAGTACTAATCTAATTTTGGGGATGGATTGGGCTTTCCGCAGTCACTAACGCCACCATTGAGTAGATCCCGGGGTTGTGGGGTAACTTTTCGCCCTGCCTCCGATAGGACTAGTTTCTCTCATATCATCGCTAAATAGGTCCGAGTGGGTCGCCTATTTCTTATCTACGAGGTTCCAGGAGTCAGTTTAAGGCGATGCTCTGTTTATCTGGCTACCGTGATGATGTCGGTTACGCAGGAGCGAGGTAAAACTTGAGACCTTCCGTAGTTAGAGATTTCTCAGAGATCTTTCCTTGGTCTTTCCCGGATTAAAAAACCGCCGAAAAGAGATCGAGTTTGGTGATTGTGTGTATCCAGCTCTTGTGCCGGTATCAAAGAATCCTTATAGACTTGGCACCTGCTGACTATTCCGTCCTACACTCAATTGTTTCGTGGTGTTTTAAAAACACCCAGTCAATTCCCTAGGATTACATCAAATCCCATTATATCCATAATAATAAGATCAGCAGGTAGACTTAGTTCCCTACTAACACATCACTGTCAAGCATCAATTGGTTAGAGTGCATGCGTTAACAAAGGGTAATGTAACATTAAACACATGCATGGAAGGAGTGAACTGTACATCTAACTTAACAGCAAATGCAGATGCTACAAACGAATGCGTTGCACCAGAATCTATTAAAGTAAAAGCAGGTACAGAGTTGATCAATATAGTACTGACACCACAGCAGGCTGGTCTTCATCACCCTACTCCATCATAGAGAATATCCTCGGTTTAATCATAGCAGGGCCACTCTTAGGAACTGGACAGTCTCTGTAATGTGGCCGACCTTGTACAATTATAGCATCTGGTGATTCTAGGCTTCGAGCATTCCTTGAACGTGTGTCCCACCTCCTCACAGTTGATACACTTCCCAAAGCCCAGTCTGCATTCGCCCGGTGGGGTACTTCAAACACTTAGGGACACTGGGGAAATTTCTGACATTTGTACCTTCCCTCCTGTTCCTTGGCAATTTTGGCCCTCACTTGGCCTCGTCGTTCCTCTTTGTGGTGTGGCGGCTATAACTTTTGTGGACATCATTTGGTCCAGCACACTTCCTTTCAGCTTCTTCCACTTCCAGAGCAGTGGACACAACTTCACTGAATGTCAAGCCTTTAATACACAAAAGTTTAACTCCTCTATAAATTTCTGGCTCAGTCCATGCACAAATTTGAACACTTTATCCTCGTCCTTGTGAGCAAAATGTCCGGCAAAACCTGGACAAGGACTCAAATTGCCTATTGTACTCGGCCACAGAGCCCTGTCTGCTTCAAGTTCAGAAACTCCAACTTCTTCGCGGTTTGGACTGTGCTGTTAAAATACCTTCTCATAGAAATGTTCTTGAACTGTGACCAAGGCATCGCCAAAACATCAGTGGTGGTCTCTATTGTTTCCCACCAAGTTGAGCTTCACCAGCTAAGTGAAATGTTGCCAACGTGACCTTGTCTCCTTCTCCTATGTTGCACACCTAAACATACTCTCAATCTTTCTAAGCCATCCTTCGGCAATAACTGGATCAGATTACTGTCCATCAATGTGGGTGGTCTTAGTCTCCAGAATCTATATCCAGAACTGTATCATTGCTAGAACCTGAGTTGGCACTTCCTTGCACCTCTTGGTTCAACAGTACTCCTAGTTGGTCAGACTGTTGGCGCAATAAATTAGTTTGCTGACGCAGTAAATCTGTCAGCTGCCTAATCACACTAGGCTACCTCTTCACCTCCTCACATTTGGCATTTATCTTGGCACTCTAAGTCTCCCTGGGCGTCTGGCCATCGTACTAAATTCCTGTACAGGGTTAATTACACTCTAAATATCTATTAACTAAGGTTAACATAAACACTTACAGTTGTTGAAGTACTTCCATGCAACGATTGGCACTGATGAGTAATATTCTGAACGGTTTACCTGATGTCTCTGATGCCATACTGTAACGCTCCGAGTTTTTCTGAACTCGGTTTGTTACTCATAAACTCAAACATAACTAAGAAATTTCGGACCAAATTTAAACTTCGTTCGAAAGTCAAATTTGAACGTTTGCCTAAAAACATGAAAACTTGCAGCAGAAAATCTTTGAGCAAAGTAAAGTTAAGCAAACTGTAAAATAGTGTTTGGATAATCAAATCAAAATATAAGGAAATGATTCAGCCGGAAGAGATGGAGGCTTAGATGTGATGACCCGAATGTGAACGTATGTGTACGACTGCGGGGCAAACCTCGAGTTGCGGGGCAAACCTCGGGACCTAAGCCGAGTGTAGGCGAATCCCGGACTCGAGTATAGGCGAATCCAGGGTCGTAAGAGGGGGTTGTCACAATCCCACATCGTTGGGGAAGTACATGGAAATGAAACATATATAAGAGATCCCTCCCAGGATAGCAAGACGCGTTTTGGAGCACGATTGGCAACAGATCCCATAAGAACTCCGAAGTTAAAAGTGCTTCGGCGAGAGCAATTCCAGGTTGGGTGACCTTCCGGGAAGTTCTCGCCAAACAAAGCCGTGAGGGGAGGATATTGGGTTACGGCCCAATCCCCAGAGCGGACAATATCTTGCTGAGAAAATGGGTCGTTACAAATGGTATCAGAGCCTGTACCCAACCGGAAATGTGGCCAACGAGGACGTTGGGCCCCCGAGGGGGGGTGATTGTGATGACCCGAATGTGCAAGTATGGTACGATGGCTGCACGAACAGGAACCCGGATGGCGGTACGTTCGCGCGGGTGAACCGGAAGGTGATGGGTCGTAAAAAGGGGGTCGTCACAATCCCACATCGTTTGGGGAAGTACATGGAAATGAAACAT
Source organism: Begonia masoniana (assembly GCA_022432975.1). Lineage (NCBI taxonomy): Eukaryota > Viridiplantae > Streptophyta > Magnoliopsida > Cucurbitales > Begoniaceae > Begonia > Begonia masoniana. The sequence continues at coordinate 19,095,437 of CM039503.1, read as the reverse complement.
ATGTAAGAGATCCCTCCCAGGATAGCAAGACGCGTTTTGGAGCACGATTGGCAACGGATCCCATAAGAACTCCGAAGTTAAAAGTGCTTCGGCAAGAGCAATTCCAGGTTGGGTGACCTTCCGGGAAGTTCTCGCCAACAAGCGTGAGGGGAGGATATTGGGTTACGGCCCAATCCCCAGAGCGGACAATATCTTGCTGGGAAAATGGGTCGTTACAAATAGTATCAGAGCCTGTACCCAACTGGAAATGTGGCCAACGAGGACGTTGGGCCCCCGAGGGAGGTGATTGTGATGACCCGAATGTGCAAGTATGGTACGATGGCTGCACAAACCGGAACCCGGATGGCAGTACGTCCGCGCGGGTGAACCGGAAGGTGACGGGTCGTAAAAAGGGGGTCGTTACAAATGGTATCAGAGCCTGTACCCAACCGGAAATGTGGCCAACGAGGACGTTGGGCCCCCGAGGGGGGGTGATTGTGATGACCTGAATGTGCAAGTATGGTACGATGGCTGCACGAACCGGAACCCGGATGGCGGTACGTCCGCACGGGTGAACCGGAAGGTGACGGGTCGTAAAAAGGGGGTCGTCACAATCCCACATCGTTTGGGGAAGTACATGGAAATGAAACATATGTAAGAGATCCCTCCCAGGATAGCAAGACGCGTTTTGGAGCACGATTGACAACGGATCCCATAAGAACTCCGAAGTTAAAAGTGCTTCGGCGAGAGCAATTCCAGGTTGGGTGACCTTCTGGGAAGTTCTCGCCAAACAAAGCCGTGAGGGGAGGATATTGGGTTACGGCCCAATCCCCAGAGCGGACAATATCTTGCTGGGAAAATGGGTCGTTACAAATGGTATCGTAGCTTGTACCCAACCAGAAATGGGGCCAACGAGGACGTTGGGCCCCCGAGGACGTTGGGCCCCCGAGGGGGGGTGATTGTGATGACCCGAATGTAAACGTATGTGTACGACGGCAGGGCAAACCTCGTGTTGCGGGGCAAACCTCGGGACCTAAGCTGAGTGTAGGCGAATCCCGGACTCGAGTATAGGCGAATCCCGGGTCGTAAAGAGGGGGTTGTCACAATCCCACATCGTTTGGGGAAGTACATGGAAATGAAACATATGTAAGAGATACCTCCCAGGATAGCAAGACGCGTTTTGGAGCACGATTGGCAACGGATCCCATAAGAACTCCGAAGTTAAAAGTGCTTCGGCGAGAGCAATTCCAGGTTGGGTGACCTTCCAGGAAGTTCTCGCCAAACAAGCCGTGAGGGGAGGATATTGGGGTTACGGCCCAATTCCAGAGCGGACAATATCTTGCTGGGAAAATGGGTCGTTACAAAATGGTATCAGAGCCTGTACCCAACTGGAAATGTGGCCAACGAGGACGTTGGGACCCCGAGGGGGGGTGATTGTGATGACCCGAATGTGCAAGTATGGTACGATGGCTGCACGAACCGGAACCCGGATGGCGGTACGTCCGCGCGGGTGAACCGGAAGGTGACGGGTCGTAAAAAGGGGGTCCTCACAATCCCACATTGCTTGGGGAAGTATGTTGAAATGAAACATCTGTAAAGAGACCCTACGAATATAGCAAGACGCGTTTTGGAGCACGATTGACAACGGATCCCATAATAACTCCGAAGTTAAAAGTGCTTCGGCGAGAGCAATTCTAGGTTGGTTGATCTTCCAAGAAGTTCTCGCCAAACAAAGCCGTGAGGGGAGGATATTGTGCTACGGCCCAATCCCCAGAGCGGACAATATCTTGCTGGGAAAATGGGTCGTTACAATAGTAATATGTTATGATAGATGTGTGATGACCCAGATGTGTAAGTATGTGTACGATGGCTGCACGAACAGGAACCTGGAAGGCGGTACGTCTGCGCGAGCAAACCAGAAGGTGACGGGTCATAAAAAGGGGGTCGTCACAATCCCACATCGCTTGGGGAAGTATGTGCAAATGAAACATATGTAAAGAGACCCTCCCAAGATAATAAGACGTGTTTTGGAGCACAATTTGCAATGGATCATCCCATAATAACTCCGGAGTTAAAAGTACTTCAACGAGAGTAGTACCAGGTTGGGTGACCGACTGGGAAGTCTTCGCCAAATTAAGCCGTAAGGGGAGGATATTGGGCTACGACCCAATCCCTAGAGCAGAAAATATCTTGTTGGGAAAAGGGTTCGTTACAAATGGTATCAGAGCCTGTACCCAACCGAAAATGTGGCCAACGAGGATGTTGGGCCCCGAGGGGGGGTGATTGTGATTACCCGAATGTGCAAGTATGGTACGATGGCTGCACGAATTGGAACCCAGATGGCGGTACGTCCGCGCGGGTAAACCGGAAGGTGACGGGTCGTAAAAACGGGGTCGTCACAATCCACATCGTTTGGGGAAGTACATAGAAATGAACATATGTAAGAGATCCCTCCCAGGATAGCAAGACGCGTTTTGGAGCACGATTGGCAACGGATCCCATAAGAACTCCAAAGTTAAAAGTGCTTCGGCGAGAGCAATTCCAGGTTGGGTGACCTTCCGAGAAGTTCTCGCCAAACAAAGCCGTGAGGGGAGGATATTGGGTTACGGCCCAATCCCCAGAGCGGACAATATCTTGCTGGGAAAATGGGTCGTTAAAAATGGTATCAGAGCCTGTACCCAACCGGAAATGTGGCCAACGAGGACGTTGGGCCCCCGAGGGGGGGTGATTGTGATGACCCGAATGTGAACGTATGTGTACGACTGCGGGGCAAACCTCGGGTTGCAGGGCAAACCTCGGGACCAAAGCCGAGTGTAGGCGAATCCCGGACTCGAGTATAGGCGAATCCCGGGTCGTAAAGAGGGGGTTGTCACAATCCCACTTCGTTTGGGGAAGTACATGGAAATGAAACATATGTAAGAGATCCCTCCCAAGATAGCAAGACGCGTTTTGGAGCACGATTGGCAACGGATCCCATAAGAACTCCGAAGTTAAAAGTGCTTCGGCGAGAGCAATTCCAGGTTGGGTGACCTTCCGGGAAGTTCTCGCCAAACAAAGCCGTGAGGGGAGGATATTGGGTTACGGCCCAATCCCCAGAGCGAACAATATCTTGCTGGGAAAATGGGTCGTTACAAATGGTATCAGAGCCAGTACCTAACCAAAAATGTGGCCAACGAGGACGTTGGGCCCCCGAGAAAGGGTGATTGTGATGACCCGAATGTGCAAGTATGGTACGATGGCTGCACGAACCGGAACCCGGATGGCGGTACGTCCGCGCGGGCGAACCGGAAGGTGACAGGTCGTAAAAAGGGTGTCGTCACAATCCCACATCGCTTGGGGAAGTAGGTGGAAATGAAACATATTTAAAGAGACCCTTCCAACATAGCAAGACGCGTTTTGGAGCACGATTGGCAACGGATCCCATAAGAACTCCGAAGTTAAAAGTGCTTCGGCGAGAGCAATTCCAGGTTGGGTGACCTTCCGGGAAGTTCTCGCCAAACAAAGCCGTGAGGGGAGGATATTGGGTTACGGCCCAATCCCCAGAGCGGACAATATCTTGCTGGGAAAATGGGTCGTCACAAATGGTATCAGAGCCTGTACCCAACCGGAAATGTGGCCAACGAGGACGTTGGGCCCCCGAGGGGGGGTGATTGTGATGACCCGAATGTGCAAGTATGGAACGATGGCTTCACGAACCGGAACCCGGATGGCGGTACGTCCGCGCGGGTGAACTGGAAGGTGACGGGTCGTAAAAAGGGGGTCGTTACAATCCCACATCGCTTGGAGAAATATGTGGAAATGAAACATATGTAAGAGATCCCTCCCAGGATAGCAAGACGCGTTTTGGAGCACGATTGTCAACGGATCCCATAAGAACTCCGAAGTTAAAAGTGCTTCGGCGAGAGCAATTCTAGGTTGGGTGACCTTCCGGGAAGTTCTCGCCAAACAAAGCCGTGAGGGGAGGATATTGAGTTACGGCCCAATCCCCAGAGCGGACAATATCTTGCTGGGAAAATGGGTCGTTACAAATGGTATCAGAGCCTGTACCCAATCGGAAATGTGGCCAACGAGGACGTTGGGCCCCCGAGGTGGGGTGATTGTGATGACCCGAATGTGCAAGTATGGTACGATGGCTGCACGAACCGGAACCCGGATGGCGGTATGTCCACGCGGGTGAACCGGAAGGTGACGGGTCGTAAAAAGGGGGTCGTCCCAATCCCACATCGCTTGGGGAAGTATGTGGAAATGAAACATATGTAAAGAGACCCTCCCAACATAGCAAGACGCGTTTTGGAGCACGATTGACAACGGATCCCAAAAGAACTCCGAAGTTAAAAGTGCTTCGGCGAGAGCAATTCCAGGTTGGGTGACCTTCCGGGAAGTTCTCGCCAAACAAAACGGTGAGGGGTGGATATTGTGCTACGGCCCAATCCCCAGAGCGGACAATATCTTGCTGGGAAAAGGGGTCGTTACAATAGTAATATGTTATGATAGATGTGTGATGACCCAGATGTGTAAGTATGTGTACGATGGCTGCACGAACCAGAACCCGGAAGGCGGTACGTCTGCGCGAGCGTACCAGAAGGTGACGAGTCATAAAAAGGGGGTCGTCACAATCCCACATCGCTTGGGGAAGTATGTGCAAATGAAAAATATGTAAAGAGACCCTCCCAAGATAGTAAGACGTGTTTTGGAGCACAATTTGCAATGGATCATCCCATAAGAACTCCGGAGTTAAAAGTACTTCAACGAGAGTAGTACCAGGTTGGGTGACCGACTGGGAAGTCTTCGCCAAATAAAGCCGTACGGGGAGGATATTGGGCTACGACCCAATCCCTAGAGCAGAAAATATCTTACTGGGAAAAGGGGTCGTTACAAATGGTATCAAAGCCTGTACCCAACCAAAAATGTGGCCAACAAGGATGTTTGGCCCCGAGGGGGGGTGATTGTGATGACCCGGATGTGTAAGTATGTGTACGATGGCTGCACGAACCGGAAACCGGATGGCGGTACATCCGCGCGGGCAAACTGGAAGGTGACGGGTCGTAAAAAGGGGGTCGTCACAATCCCACATCAGTTGGGGAAGAATGTGGAAATGAAACATATGTAAAGAGACCCTCTCAATATAGTAAGACACGTTTTGGAGCACAATTAGCAACGGATCCCATAAGAACTCCGAAGTTAAAAGTTCTTCAGCGAGAGTAGTATCAAGTGGGGTGACCGACTGAGAAGTCCTTGCCAAACAAAGCTATGAGGGGAGGATATTGGGCTACAGCCCAATCCCAGAGCAGACAATATCTTGCTGGGAAAATGGGTCGTTACAAGATGACTTGTTTTCTTTGGCATGACGTTACTATATGCATCTATGTCCATGCATCACGATTTTCTCAAAGCATACGAAAATGATTTTATGAGCATGATTTTAATGAACAAGATAAGAATATGTAATGTGGGTAAGAATGGTTAAGTGTGGAACGGAGTGAGTTGGACCACGATTATGTTCTCAATATCATGTGTACGGTTCACGGATCCTCCCGCTGGTGGGGGTCGAACTGACAGGAAGGCTCGCGGATCCTCCCACTGGTGGGGGTCGGGTTGGTACTGCACGATTAGTTCACGGATTCTCACGCTGGTGGAGGCCGGACTAGTCGTTACGGTTATTGTCTGAAAGGACCAAGATTATGATTCCTTTGTCATTTCCCTTCATGCCCCTTACTCCATGTCAAGTCGAAGATGATACATGAACATGAACATGATTTGCATGATATGTCAAGTCAAAGATGATACATGAACATGGAAGTGCGAATCCTCGATTTGTCAGTAAAGATGTTACGGAACAAAGAGGTTCCATTGGTGAAGGTGTTATGGAGGAACCACAATATCGAGGAAGCCACATGGGAGCGACGATAGGATATGATGGATAAGTATCCGGAGCTATTTGTTTAAGCAATTTTTGAAGACAAAAATTTTGTTTAAGGAGGGTAGGATGTAACAACCTGCACTTCGGTCAGGTATTCCAAAGATTACTTTGGGGTTGTTTGTGGAATAAGAAAATTACAAAGATCTAAAACGACGGGTGTTACTTGTTTTGTGAGAAAATTAGGTTTAGTGGCAAAATTGTAAATAAGGTTGATTTTAATTAGTACATATAAAAAAAAAAGAAACCTAAAACCTCACAAAACCTCTCCCTCCACGAGAACTCCCACATTCAGCCGACCCCTCCCCTCAAAAACTTTCTCTCGATGATTCTCCCTTCACCAACATTGATTCTTCCTTCATTTCCCTCAAAGATTCGAATCCTAGGCAAGGTTGTGGATGATTCATTTACTAGGTCTACGAATTCGGGGTATTCTTTGGTTGATGTTTGAGATTGTAGGATCAGTCGGTGAATAATAGTGGTAGCATTTGTGATACGCCTAAAAAGTCATTGACACGTCTCAAAATGAGGTACGCAAATCAATTCACTTTTATTTCTAACTAGTTTGTTAGTTTTGCAGATAAGGACATTTTTGGTAGTTTGAAAGGGGAATTTGTCTTCCCTAAGAAAATTAATTGTGACCAATCTTGTCTTTTGATTATCTAAGCATTTTAAGGCAAAACATTTTAGCATTTTTCTCTATTTTATTTTGGATCAAATAAGTGGACATTATAATGCATGCCCTAGAAGGCCCAAGCAGAAGCTTCACGAGATGGACTTGGCGAGCAGCTACTGATCTTCATCAAGCACACAAGGAAGACTCTCAGCTCTGCATCAGGTGCGCATACGTGGCCGAGAGCGTCGACGCTCCAACGGCTCTTTCCATCGACGTAGATCTCAACGGCTCTATTTTGCTTCAATTTTCTTCTTTCCTTTTCTGAAACCAGAATCGATTCTCAAGCATTATTTAAGCTTATTCTGAATGTTTGTAATACCGTTTTTGAACTTTGAATATTTGGAAAATTGGATTGCAGTTTCTTCAATTTACTGAAGTGATCGGCGTAGTTTTTCACGGTCACTCCCCAGGAGGGTGGACTTCGTTTCACGACCACCAGTTTCTAGGTAATGGTGGCTCGATTCCGACACCCTCCCTCGAAGTAGTTCAAGTTCTGTGGAACATAGAGGTAGGTGGTTACCCAAGTTCGTGGCCGCGCCATGCCTTCGTTGCCGAAGGAGCATTTTCTAGGAGGTGCCTCAAAGTTGCCTTTCGAAATGGTTAGGACCTAGCACTTCCATTCATCGGTGCTTTCTGAGGTAGAAACAGAAATGTTTCTCAGTGCATGCAGGGACATTCTCCACTGTCGAAGTTGCCTTCACAGAGGCAACTTATCAGAGAAGGTTAATCTACCGTTTTTGAACGGCAATGGCCCCCTTCGTCATTCTAGAAGCTCCTTTGTTCTTTTCAAAGGACGAGCCATAGGTGGGTTACCCTTCCACAGGTAATTCACCTTACACCTATTTCATTTTCCCTGTCTGTTTTACGTTGTGTCATTGTTCGTTTCTGTGTTTGTTCGTCGTCTTTTGCTTCCGCTAATGTTATAGGTCCGATGTCGATTTTCCACTAGTGTCGGAGTGTATCATCTGGTCTCGGAGTCTAACAATTTGTGTGTTTGTATGTATTTTTGGCATTTATGTTGAAATGTTGGACATTGTTGATGATAGGTTGAGAAATATTGAATGTTGGATTTATTTCCGTAGTAGAGGGTGTAATGCCATTAAATGATATTGGAAATAGAGACATGCACACAAGATGTTCAATGTAATGACCGAATAGAATAAGCCTAATTCCTATGAGACTTCCTTAGTTAGTGATTTACTAGTTTTGAACTCGATTTGTCTAGGATTGGTTCTTAACATTGAAATGTGACATGACTAGGTGGGAACGAGTAACGTGAAGGCACGGCTTGCTAAGGAACCCAGGTAAGTGGATGTGTAGGTGCTCGGCCATTAGGGCCCTACATCACAAGGGTACTAGGAAATTAGTGTTGATGATTGTTCGATGATTATGACGAGTTGAGGATTATGTTATGATGAGAAGTATAGTAATATGTTATGAAGATGGCTTGTTTTCTTTAGCATGATGTTACTATATGCATCTATGTCCATGCATCACGATTTTCTCAAAGCATACGAAAATGATTTTATGAGCATGATTTTAATGAACAAGATAAGAATATGTAACGTGTGTAAGAATGGTTAAGTGTGGAACGGAGTGAGTTGGACGAAGATTTTGTTTTCAATATCATGTGTACGGTTTGCGGATCCTCCCGCTGGTGGGGGCCGAACTGACAGGAAGGCTTGCGGATCCTCCTGCTAGTGGGGGCCGGGTTGGTACTGCACGATTAGTTCACGGATTCTCCCGCTGGTGGAGGTCGGACTAGTCGTTACGGTTATTGTCTGAAAGGACCAAGATTATGATTCCCTTGCCATTTCCCTTCGTGCCCCTTAATCCATGTCAAGTCAAAGATGATACATGAACATGAACATGATTTGCATGATATGAAACAAGAACACGAGCATGATTTTCACGAAGCATGCATTCATCAGCATTTATGTATATGTTGCACTCCTTACTAAGCATTAGGCTTATAGTATAAACCTTATGATGTAGGTGATGAATTGGAAGGTGAGGATTGCAAACGAAATGACGATGTTTAAGTTGGGTTGCTGGGGGGTGCTCATGGCGATGATTTGTGGCTTGGTGGCGAATTTGACCGTGGGATGATGCTATTAGTATGCTTTAATATGTCTATGATATTGAAGTGAAAATAAGATAAAGATTTCCTATGAACGGTAAATACTGTGATAGTTGAGTACTAATATGATTTACGAGGATTTTAATATTAAAGGTTTTCAACTGTTTGTGTTTACTTCCGCTACGTATTCAAGTTGAGGTTTATGGTGTCTATATGCATGATGATTCTGGAGGTGGAATTTAAGTTTATGGAAATAGGGAGTTAGCCGATCGATCGGTCAGAGTGGCGATCGATCGGCATATAAATGTCTGGTGAAGTGAGGGAAAACAGAAAGTTGAAGTATCAGCCTCGACCGATTAGTGACTGATGTTAATCGGTCGAAGTTGAGCGTAGTCTGGACAATGTAGTTTGGACGATGTGTTTGGATAATGTAGTCTGGATGATGTAGTCTGGATAATGTAGTCTGGACGATATAGTCTGGACGATGTAGTTGGACGATGGAGTTTGGACGATGTAGTCTGGACGATGTAGTCTGGACCATGTAGTCTGGACGATATAGTCTGGACGATGTAGTTGGACGATGGAGTTTGGACGATGTAGTCTGGACGATGTAGTCTGGACGATGTGTCTGGACGATGTAGCCTGGACAATGTAGTTGGATGATGAAGTCTGGACAATGTAGTCTGGATGATGCAGTTGGATGATGTAGTCTGGATGATGTAGTCTGAACGATGTGTTTGGACGATGTAGTTTGGACGATGTAGTTGGATGATGGAGTTTGGACGATGTAGTCTGGACAATGTAGTATGGATGATGTGTCTGGATGAAGTGTTTAGAAGATGTAGTCTGGGCAATGTAATCTGGACGATGTAGTTGGATGATGAAGTCTGGACGATGTAGTCTGGACGATGCAGTTTGGACGATGAAGTTTGGACGATGTGTTCGGTAGACGAATTCGGTCGATGTTGATCGGCCCTTAGTGATTCGTTTCGACTTTTAAGGCTTATACCATGCAGTTCCTATTTCTTCTCTGCTTTCTTGTAACGCGTTAGGTTTATTTTTAAAGAGTTATAAATGAGTTATGGGGCACGATCTTTGTTCGTTTTAGTAGATTTAATTTATAGTACAGTTTTAAAAAAAGGAAGAAAATTTCAATGAGTCCAGAATGAGATTTACGATCATGAACATGTTGTGGAAGTCTATTGGGTTGGGTCGTGACAGAGACGGTGGATGAAGAAGAGATGCCTTACCATTTGAAAGAAGTGTCAACATGGCATCAGGAACAGAACAATTTTAGTATAGAGAGTATCTTTTGGATTGGTAACATGATCATTGACCCATCATATTCTACCCAATTTAATGGTCATAGGATCAATTCGACTTTCAATCGATTCTTGGAGATTCCCACATTTTCTAGAGGATTTTTGAAGGAGTTAACCTATGTCTTAGTTCCTATAACTATTGATGCTTTTATCCTTTGTGGACTTAGGCAAACCTGTGAGATAGTTACACCTAATGCATCCCTCAAATTTCAAAACTTACAATTAGGTGAACAATCAACCCAACTAGCCTTTCCATGTGATTTTCACAAATTTTACCATCAAACCAAGGAAAAGGAATCGGTTGATTTGGTAGCCAAAATATATCTGCCATCCGGCCATTTGATTACTTGGATTTTAAGAATTGGTTGGAGCTAAGAATATCTCAAGGTTCATTTGGATGTTGAGCCTGCATTTGTGGTCATAAAGTTAGAAAGATTAATTCTTTGGTCAAAAGAGTATAATGGGAATTGTGTGCTACCAAATTTCGAATTCGACTACTTTGGAAACCTTCACTCCATCACCAAGCAAACGCCCTTCAAAGTAGCTCACGAATTCAATCATTCCACCTTCACCAAAGAACTTTTTAGTAAGATCACCCGACAACCATATCAAGAAGACTATTGGTGGATGAGAAACTTTCAACTCTATATGCTAATGGCAGACTATACTCTCGATGCATTCAAATTCAAGAGCTTAGAGAGTCTTGATGAAGCCATTGGATCGAAATTTGAAGGAGACAACTTCGGGAAGAAGTCAACCAATGGATTTGAGGTCAAATCCTAAAATTACCCAGAGAGGATGACATGTCTAGGAGCCCAATCACTCGAAGATGCAATGAAAGTTCAAACTTTAATTATTCTCCTTACTTATTACGTGTTTTCTTTTGTAGGTGTTAATGGCGCATGGAAGCTTGGTTCGAGAGACATTGTTGCTACATGGAGGAGCCGAAATTTGTCTTCCAGATGACAACTTTTGTAATTTTTCTTTTTCTTTTCCTCGTTATTTGTATTTGGCAAACTATAGGCCATTAGTTTATGTTTTACTTACACTATTTAGACTTAGTCATGTATGGTTGCTTGATTGGGGTTGACCATTCTTGGCCCTCACTTTGGGGGACCATCATTTTTGTCCATCCCTTGACCCACTTTGGGAGGCCTTGCTTGGAGCATTTGAGAGTCATCACATGGAGGAGCACTTGGAGGAATCATATGGAGACTTGGACTTGGCCCACTCTGGGAGGCCCATTCTACCATGCATAATTTAAAGCATTACACTTTCACTTGGGCCTAAGGAGAAAAGGCCCAAAGGAGACCCAAAGTTTGAAGGTTCATCCAAGAAAACCCAAGTAGAGGAGGCCCAAGGAAGGATGTCTTAACAAAATTCCCTTCCTTGAATCATATTGGGCTCGGCCCACTAGATTAGTGGCACATGGAAGCATCCTATCCTTCCATGCTTTTCCCTCATCCATGCCCCATATTCAATCAGAAACCCTAAGTCAACCCTAGGTCTATATATAGCAAACTTATTGTAATGGCTGAAACCTTTTGCCAAAATTTGAATAGAATTATACTTCCTTTTGAGCATTGCTCTTTGGAGTCCACGGTTTGTGCCAAAATCGTGAGTATCAAGCCTCCATTGATATTCAAGCTTAAAGGTGCTTTTACATCTCTTAATCCTTCTTCATCCTCTCTCTTTGGAGAGCATATAGGTTGAAGGAGGCAAACCTTTCCCAAGGTGGTGGTGCTTTTCTTTGGAAAACACCTAAACCTCAAAGCATAAAATAAGATAGCTTTGAGGGCCTCTAAGGGGCTTCATTTCACCCATTTTTCACCCATTTGCTGACGAAATCAAAGTTATCAAGCAAATGTGTTGACCATAACCGAACTTGCAGCTGTAATCAAAGTTATCAATATTATCTTCCAAATTTTAACTTGAAGTGTTGAGAACCACATATATTGAGAACAAAAAATCCTTCAACAACACGTAATTAAGAATTAGGAGCAGCTGTAATCAAAGTTATCAATATTATCTTCCAAATTTTAACTTGAAGTGTTGAGAACCACATGTATTGAGAACAAAAAATCCTTCAACAACACGTAATTAAGAATTAGGAATACCTTTAAATTAAGTATGAAGAATTTGACCCCAATCGAACTATGCCGACGGAACCAAAGTTATCAAGAAAATGAGCTTGACCCTAACCTTGTGTTTAAAACCAAAACTATCAATTTGATCTTCCAAGTTTTAACTTAAAGTGATGAGAACCACGAGTATTAAGAATCGAAAACCCCTCAACAATGTGTAATTTAGACTAAGGAGCACCTTTGAATAAAGTACGAGCAGCTTCACCCCAATAGAACTTTGCTGACAAAAAGAAAGTTATCAAGAAAATAAGCTTGACCTTAACTGAACTTGCGGTTAGAACTAAAATTATCAATATTATCTTCTAAGTTTAACTTGAAGTGATGAGAACCTCTAGTATTGAGAAACCGACAATCTTAAACAACAAAAAATTAAGACTCAGGAATGCATTTGAATCAAGTATGAGAAACTTGACCATAATCGAACTATCCTGACGGAACCAAAGTTACCAAGCAAAAGAGCTTGACCCCAACCGAACTTGTGGTTAGAACAAAAGCTATCAATTTGATCTTTTAAGTTTTAACTTGATGTGATGATAACCACGAGTATTGAGAACCGAAGACCCTTGAACACCACGTAATTTAGACTAAGGAAAACCTTCGAATCACGTATAAGGAACTTCACCTAAATCGAACTTTGCAGATGGACACAAAGTTATCAAGTAAATGAGATTGACTGTAATCTAAGTTGTGGTTAGAACTAAAGTTATCAGTTTGATCTTCTAAGTTTTAATTTAAATTGATGAGAACCTCTGGTATTGAGAAACTGAGACTCTTGAACAACGCAGAATGAAGACTTAGAAATGCATTTGAATCAAGTATGACGAGCTTGTTTCCAATCAAACTTGGCTGACACAACCAAAGTTATCAAGCAAAGGTGCTTGACCCTAATTGAACTTTTTGTTAGAACTAAAGTTATCAATTTGATCTACCAAGTTTTAACTATTAGTGATGAGAACAACATGTATTTAGAACCCGAGACCATTCAACACTCAAAACTAAGACTAACCAGTGCCTTGGAATCAAGTATGAGAAACTTGACCCCAATCAAACTATGCCCAAGGAACCAAAGTTATCAAGTAAAGGAGCTTGATTCTAACTAAACATGTGGTTAGAACCAAAGCTATCAATTTGATCATCCACATTTTAACTTGAAGTAATGAGAACAACATGTATTTAGAATGTGAGACCCTTCAACAAAGAGTAAATAACACTTAGAAACACCTTTTAATTAAGTATGAAGAACTTGACCCCACTCAAAATTTACGGACGGAACCAAAGTTATGAAGCAAAAGAGACCTACACCGATAGCAAACTCCAAATCTCTCCTCCTTTGGTTCGCGTAACTCTTCTGTCTGCTTTGCGCAGTCTCCATCCTCTGTCTAATAACTGCAACCTTCTCAGACATTTGCTAAAATAGTTCAGGACCTACAAGCTCTGACTCACCGACCTCATCCTAGTATAAGGGCGATCTACACTTTCTGCCATAAAGTGCCTCATACGGAGTCATACCAATGGTGGATTGGTAGCTATTGTTATAAGAAAACTCAACTAATGGAAGATATCGGCTCCATGATGCCTGAAATTCTAGCACGCATGCCCTCAACATGTCCTCGAGTATCTGAATTGTCCGTTCAGATTGTCCATCAGTCTGAGGGTGGAATGTTGTGCTAAAAGTTAACTTCGTACCCATCGAGCCTTGTAGAATTTTCCAAAACCTTGAGGTAAACCTGGGATCTCGATAAGAGACAATCAATACAGGAATCCCATGCAACCTGATAATCTCCTGGACATATAGGTCAGCAAACTGGGCCATCGTAAAGGTCATCTTTACCGGTAGGAAGTGAGCTCATTTCGTCAATCTATCAACTATAACTCAAATGCTATCGTGGCCTTTGGTAGTCTTCGACAAACCCACCACAAAGTCCATGACGATGTTTTCCCATTTCCATTCAGGGATTGGTAAAGGCTGAAAAGTACCTCCTGGTCGTTGGTGCTTTGCCTTAACTTGTTGGCACACCATACATGACTCCACGTACTTTGCAACATCCCTCTTCAAATTTAGCCACCAATAATGCAACCTCAAGTCTCGCTACATCTTGGTATTGCCTGGATGCATTGAGAAAGAAGACGAGTATGCATCCGCCAAAATAAACTTTCATAACTCCTCATCTTTTGGGACATACCATCGATCTCTAAATTTCAGAATACCATCATCCGAATAGTCGAACTCAGAAGAAGCCTCCGTCAATTTGCTCACAATGTCATTCTTCTCCTTTGAATCCTTCCGTTGAGCCTCTTTGATTCTGTTCAAAATAGTTGGCCGGATTGTCAAATTCGAAAGCAAGACTGATAACACTGGAACTATCTCCAATCCAAACTTCTGAACTTCAACCCTTAAGGGTATAGACATGGCTGACATCGTGGGCTGCATCATCGTCGACATCTTACTTAATGCGTCAGCTACTGCATTGGCCTTACCAGGGTGATACTTAATTTTGAAATCATAGTCCTTGGCGAATTCTAGGCACCGCCTTGGCCTCATATTCAATTCCTTTTGAGTAAAGAGGTATTTCTAACTTTTGTGGTCCAAAAACACTTCGCACTGTTCGCTGTACAAGTAGTGCCTCCAAATTTTCAGTGCAAATACCACAGCAGCTAACTCCAAATCGTGAGTGGGATAATTTTGCTCGTAACTTTTTAACTGTCTGGAAGCATACACTACAACCTTGCCCTCTTGAATCAATAGACATCCCAATCCAATCTTAGATGCGTCACAATAAACACTGAATTTTCCTTCTTTCACTGGGAGTGTCAACAAAGGTGCTATTGTTAGCTTTAGTTTCAAAGTCTTAAAACTCTCTTCACAAGCTTCTAACCATAAATACTTATAGTCTTTCTTTGTTAAACCCGTTAGAGGCTTGGCTATCATCAAGAATGCCTTAATGAATTTCCTGTAATAACCTGCCAACCCAAGGAAACTACGAACTTCACTGGCATTCTTGGGTTGTGGCCAATCCTTCACAGCTTGTATTTTAATTGGATCAACAGAAATGCATTCAGCAAAGATAACGTGACCCAGAAAATTGACCTTATCTGGCCAAAACTCGCACTTTGAGAACTTGGTATATAACTGCTGCAGCTTTAGAGTTGTCAAAACAGTCTTCAGGTGCTCTGTGTGTTCATCCTTAGTCCGAGAATAAATCAGAATGTCGTCTATAAATATAATGACGAACTTGTCCAAATACTCCTGAAACACTCGATTCATCAAGTCCATGAAAGCTGTGGGTGCGTTCGTCAATCTAAACGACATCACAAGAAATTTGTAATGCCCATATCAGGTTCTAAAACGCTGTCTTTGGCACATCTTCGGCTTTGACCTTTAGTTGGTAGTTGCCCGAGCATAGGACAATTTTTGAAAATACTTTGGCCCCTTGAAGTTGGTCAAATAGATCGTCAATCTGGGGCAAGGGGTATTTATTCTTGATTGTCAGTTTGTTCAACTCCTTGTAATCTATACACATTCAGAAAGATCTGTCCTTTTTCTTAACAAATAGAACACCCCAGGGAGAACAACTAGGGCATATGAAACCCTTGTCCACTAACTCCTGCAATTAACTCTTCAGTTCTTTCAGTTTGACGGGTGCCATAGAATAGGGATTCTTAGACATCGGCGTTGCTCCAGGGTAAGTATCGATCACAAACTCAATTTCTCTATCAGGCGGTAACCCCGACAGGTTGTCCAAGAATACCTCAGGAAACTCTCGAACCACAAGAATATCTTGGAGCTTTAGCTCGTCCTTCCCCCGTACATCAATTACGCTGGCTAGATAACCCACACATCCATTTTTCAACAATTGTTGAGCTTCCAATGAAGATATAATCGGCATCTTGCTTGCTTTTGGAATAGCTTGGAAGGAATACCGATCTCCATTCGAGGGTCGGAATTTCACTAGTCCAGACCTACAACTTATCATGATGTAATTTCTGAATAATCAATCCATCCCCAAAATAACTTCATACCCTTTCATGTCGATCATGATCAGCTCTACATGTAGCTCCTTATCTCCTAGTGATACGATATCAATCTTTACTACTTGATCTGAATGTAAAGACTCACCCGATGGTGACATGACGCTATATAACTTATTCGCTGGCAAAACCCACAAGTTATTCTTGCACACGAACATAGTTGCTACAAACGAGTGAGCAGCACCCATGTCTATAAGGGTATACGCGGGTTCATCGCAGATCAAAATTGTACCTGCTATGACCGTGTTCTGTACTACATCTTCATCTTCCATCAGGGGCAAAGACTCTAGGTGCCACCCTCGCTCGGTTTGAATCCGGCTGCATAGGACAATCTCTAATCAGATGGCCGGCCTTGTCGCACCTGAAACATCGACCCGTGTAAAGCTTGTACTCGTCGTAATGACAACTCTGGCAGGTGGAACATAGAGGAGCTTTAGGAGCTAGGGGAGCTTGAGGAGCCCCTTGAGGTTGCTTCCCTTTTCCTTGGTCTTCATTTGGGTTATAGGGCCTTTTAACGTCTCTCTGTTGTTGCTGCAAACCCCTTGTGTTCTGTTGTGGTTGCCAACCCTTATTCTGTTGTGGTTTTGGCTACACATCTCTAGCAAACTTCTTTGGCCCTTCGCGGTATCCCTGAATTGTCACCTCTACCTCTTTCAGTTCCAAGGCCTTAGCCACCACCTCGGTATAGGGTATGTTATGAATCCCCGCTATTTTCACCCCCTGAACAGATCTGGTTTGAATCCTTGAACAAATTGGTGAATCTTGTCTTCTTCGTCACTTACCAGGTGGGGCGAAAATCAAGACAACGCCTTAAACTTATGGATATAGTCCGCCATAGAACCGGTTTGGTGCAGCTGCATAAACTCCATCTTCTTGCTTGTCCGAACAGCTCGGCTGAAGTACTTGTAAAAGAAAATCGTCTTAAACCATTGCCAAGTCATAGCCTCTACGTTAGTGGTGCTCTGAATCGTGTCCCACCAGTGTCTCCCATCCAGCGCAAGGTTTAAAACAGCACATGTGATCTTGTCTTCCTCATCAACCTTGACATACTTGAACATGTTTTCAATTATGCGAATCAATTCCTCAGCATAAATGGGATCCAAAGCTTGGCCATTAAATGTCGGTGGCCGAAGTCGGCGAAATCGTTCGCTACCTTCGTCGTGAGTTGCAATGGAACTAGAGTTTCCTTATTCAATTGTAACGACCCCTTTTCCCAGCAAGATATTGTCCGCTCTGGGGATTGGGCCGTAGCACAATATCCTCCCCTCACGACTTTGTTTCGCGAGAACTTCCCGGAAGGTCACCCAACCTGGGATTGCTCTCGCCGAAGCACTTTTAACTTCGGAGTTCTTATGGGATCCGTTGTCAATTGTGCTCCAAAATGCGTCTTCCTATGTTGGGAGGGTCTCTTTACATATGTTTCATTTCCACATACTTCCCCAAGCGATGTGGGATTGTGACGACCCCCTTTTTATGACCTGTCACCTTTCGGTTTGCCCGCGCGGACGTACCGCCATCTGGGTTCCGGTTCGTGCAGCCATCGTACCCATACGTGCATATTAGGGTCATCACAATCACCCCCCCTCTGGGGCCCAACCTCCTCGTTGGCCACATTTCCGGTTGGGTACAGGCTCTGATACCATTTGTAACGACCCCATATCCCAGCAAGATATTGTCCGCTCTGGGGATTGGGCCGCAGCACAATATCCTCCCCTCACGGCTTTGTTTGGCGAGAACTTCCCGGAAGGTCACCCAACCTGAAATTGCTCTCGCCGAAGCACTTTTAACTTCGGAGTTCTTATGGGATCCGTTGCCAATTGTGCTCCAAAACGTGTCTTGCTATCTTGGGAGGGTCTCTTTACATATGTTTCATTTCCACATACTTCCACAAGCGATGTGTGATTGTGACAACCCCCTCTTTACGACCTTTCACCTTCCGATTCGCCCGCGCGGACGTACCATCATCCGGGTTCCGGTACGTCCGCGCGGGCGAACCGGAAGGTGACAGATCGTAAAAAGAGGGTCGTCACAATCCCACATCGCTTGGGGAAGTATGTGGAAATGAAACATATGTAAAGAGACCTTCCCAACATAGGAAGATGCGTTTTGGAGCACATTTGACAACGGATCCCATAAGAACTCCGAAGTTAAAAGTGCTTCGGCGAGAGCAATCCTAGGTTGGGTGACCTTCCGGGAAGTTCTCGCCAAACAAAGCCGTGAGGGGAGGATATTGTGCTACGGCCCAATCCCCAGAGCGGACAATATCTTGCTGGGAAATGGGGTCGTTACAAATGGTATCAGAGCCTGTACCCAACCGGAAATGTGGCCAACGAGGACGTTGGGCCCCCGAGGGGGGTGATTGTGATGACCCGAATGTGAATGTATGAGAACGATGGCTGCACGAACCGGAACCCGGATGACGATATGTCCGCGCGGGCGAACCGGAAGGTGACAGGTCGTAAAGAGGGGGTTGTCACAATCCCACATCGCTTGGGGAAGTATGTGGAAATGAAACATATGTAAAGAGACCCTCCCAAGATAGCAAGATGCGTTTTGGAGCACAATTGGCAACGGATCCCATAAGAACTCCGAAGTTAAAAGTGCTTCGGCAAGAGCAATTCCAGGTTGGGTGACCTTCCGGGAAGTTTCTCGCCAAACAAAGCCGTGAGGGGAGGATATTGGGTTACGGCCCAATTCCCAGAGCGGACAATATCTTGCTGGAAAAAAAGGGGTCGTTACATCGTCTCTAGCTACAAGTCGCTCAATCTGACGGGATGAGTGAAGAACCAACTCCGTTAGCTGGGCAATTGTGTTACTTTCTTCATTGACTTCTCCACGTCGTCCTCTCACCATCTTGTCAATCCTAAACACATAATAAACTCATCTTAACTTTAAATGACATCACTAAAATCGTAAACACTTACAGTTGTTGGAGTGTACTCATGCGGCGATTTGTGCTGGTAGGCAGTCTACAGAACTAATTTTAAAACCCGGGTGCTTTGATACCAACTCTTGTAACGACCCCAAACCCGTTTCCCTTTCTAGGTCATCACAATTATTATACTTGATGTTGACTTCTACTTAGATATTTTGGAAACATGAAAATTTTGGACTTTTAAAACAATTTAAATGAGGCTTTAGAAACCATTAAAGTCGTGTGAGAATTCACGATTAAAGAATTATATGTTATTTAAGGAACTCAGCCAATCACATCCTGCCGATCGACATCTACCAAATTAACATCCGCGGATCGACATCAGCAGAACGATTAACATCTACTATCAACAATTTTGCCCCATCGATGTAACTTCAACTTCTGCCACTCACCATCTTCCGAATAACATCCCACGCCATCACATCACAGCCGATTAACTTCACTAACATCACCAATGTTAACATCCGGCGATAACCTCTGTCCGATCGAACGATCCTGCGGATTAACACATCCATCGATTACCATCACCGATTAACACCGCCGATAACATCTACACTTGACCTCAGCCGATTTCCCATCTAACTTCTACAACTTCAATTCTATTTCCAGCATCAAACCTAAAATCATCAACCTTTACTGAACACGTAGCCGGCCGGACTTAAAAAAAAAGGGTGCAAATCTTTAGTTTAAAATCTTCTTATAAATCATTACATATACCACATCTCAGTATTTTTTTGTTCATCGTAAGAAAATCTTTTCGTACCTACACTTTCCCTATCATAAACACTATATTAAACATGACTAGGAGCATCACCACTCTTGTCAACATCACCGCCCGCCACCAGCTCCGCCATGAAGCACCCTCTAGCAACCCCCTTAACATCATCTTGGTTTGAGGTTCTCACCTTCCATGTGTTCGTCACCGTACATCTAATAGTTTCAACTAATAGCCTATGCTAGTAAGATTCACATATACATACATGCTCATGAATGCTTCTTCAATTTCACAAAAATCATGTTCGTGTTTCTTATTTCGTGTTCACATGACTGGATGCTGGTCACGAAGGGAATGACAAAGGGATCATAATCGTGGTCCTGTTTCGACAATACTCGTAACGATCCAGTACTGGTGGATCCCAGTAAACTAAATCGCGCAGTATCAACCGGCCCCTACCAACGAGAGGATACACGTGCCTTCTACCAGTCCGGCCCCCTCACCAGCGGGAAAGATCCGCGAACCGTACACATTGTTGAAAACCTAATCGTTGTCCAACTGTGGGAACCCCAGAATCGTGGCCATGTTCACCATGTCCCACGCGTAAACCATTCATAAGTACATTACATATTAATGTTATCGTGTTCATTTAAATCATTCTCATAAAATTTTTTTGTATACTTTGAGAAAATCATTATGCAACGACATGGGTGCACTTGAAAAGACTGCTAAAGCACTGATGCCATCCATCTAAATCATACTATAACACAACTGCCCATAATAGAATTGCTCAACCAGGTCATAAATTATTGAATAAACACACTACAAATCTCCTAGTACCCTTGTCATGTAGGTCCCTAATGGCTGGACCCTCACACCCACTTACTTGGACTCTCCTTAGCAACGTGTGGTCCTTCACTTTACTTTCGTATTCCACCTACGACATTCACCTTTAAAGGTTTAAATCATTCCGAATATCCGAATTCAACTAGCTGCTAATTCTTACTAGTAGCCTCTAAATTCAGCTTAACCTCTTAGGCATTTTGTCGACCCCTTGAGTGCGTAACATTAGTTTTATTTCCCTAAACATTAATACATATAAATGCTCTCGACCACCTACATTTCCATCCAACTTCAGTTATTTCTCCACCTACTACCCACAATATCCACAGTCCCTTCATCCTTATTAATACTACATACCATATCGCTTCAAGCGTTACTCTAAAATTTCACACAATATAAATTCCTAACAATCGAACTCACTGCATAAAACCAAATAACCTCACCTAGGGTTTCGACTCCTTTAATAATGAAGGACCAATCGATCAAAGTGTTGAGGGGGATGCACTGGTTGGAGGGGCAACGCCGAGAGGAAATGTTGAGAGGAGGGAAGTCGGGCTGAATGAAGAAGTCCTTCGTGGAGGGGTTTGTGAGGTTTTGATTTTTTTTTATATATATATATTACTTAAAATCAACATAATTTACAATTTTTTCTCTTCAACCTAGTTTCTCACAAAACAGCACAACCCTTTGTTTTAACATTCATTGTAACTCTTCTTATTCTACCAATCATCCAATTAATTCTCGGAATTCAAACAAAACATCTCGTTCCGAAACGGCCTTAAAATTCTTTATTTACAAAACACCCTTTTTTTTTGAGAACGAGCGAAAACCCAAAACCTCGTTGTCAAATTCAATAAAATAGCCATTATATTAATAGCGAAATAACTCTCCGGTCATTAATTTCAGGATAAATCCTGATCGAAAATGTTGGTGTTACAAGTTCGTTTATACTTGATTAAGGCTTATAAATCTCATTAACTCCGTTGGTTGAAGGGCGCAGTTCTTCAAAACCGTTGGTTCTCATCACTTTCCAAATAGGGTCATGTAAAAACTTAAAATATCAAAATGGTAGTTTTGGTATTACAGCTTAGGTTTAAGAATCCAACTCTTTTGCTTGACATCTTAGGTTCCGTCGACAAATTCAATTGGAGTCACTTTCCTCCATATTGATTCAATGGCGTTATAATCGGAATCACAATATTTGTTAAAAGTCCCCATATTCTCAATACCTATGGTGTTCATACAACTAGGAGATCAAATGATAGCTTTGTTTATAATAACCAATTTTTGGTTAGGGTTAGCTTCATGCTTGATCCACCTTTAGTTTTCCTGTCAGCATAGTTGATTGGGGTAGTTCCTTATACTTGATTTAAAGGCATTTCTTTCTTAGTCTAAAATACGACATATTGAAGGGCCTCAATTACAATAATTTGGTTCTCACACTTAAGTTAAAACTTTGAAGATCACGTTGATTAGCGTTGTTATAACACAATTTCCGTTAGGCTCATCTTCTTTGCTTTTTATAACTTTGGTTCCGTCGACATAGTTCATTAGGGTACAGTTCCTCATACTTTATTTTCTTGTGTTCTCTGTTTTTGCTTG
>CM039503.1:19062049-19073095 GCA_022432975.1 Begonia masoniana | reverse complement strand
CTTCGTCTGGCCCGTATACTGTCGGAAGTCGCCGGTGATCGGCCGCCGCGTCGCCTCCCCCGTCTCTCTCCCCTGTTCGCGCTCGGGCTCCGGGCTCGGGCTCTCTCACACAGAATAGCTTCGCAAATTCAAAAGATCAAAACAAGTATAATCGATAACTTAGAATTTATTGAGACAATAAAATAATAAGATTATAATAAGCACACTCAAAAGAAAATATTGATGCTTAGAATGAATATTGTGAAAGCAATTGATGCTCGACATATTGACAATCAAAATATTAAGATTTTTTTTTTTTTGAAATAAGAAAACTTGATAAGCAAAGAATCGTTGCTTAAAAATTTTGAAAACTTACAATTTTTTTTTTAATTTTCGGATTTATTTTTTTTTTCAAACTTCAATTTTTTTTTTTTTTGAATTTTCAAAGGAAGAAACTCTAGAAGAAGAAGAAGAAGAAGAAGAAGAAGAAGAAATTAAAACAATAAAGATAGACACTTGAATCTAGGAGCCAAAGCTCTGATACCAAATGATGAGAACCACGTGTATATGAAACCGGAGACCCTTCAACAATACGGAATAGAAACTCAGGAACGCTTTTGAAATCAAGTATAAGGAACTTGACCCCAATCGAACCTTGCCGACAGAACCAAAGTTATCAAACAAGGAGCTTGACCCGTAACAGAACTTGTGGTTAGAACCAAAGCTATCAAGTTGATCTTTCAAGTTTTGACTTGAAGAAGATCTAGTTCTTCACAAAGAACCAAAAAGAAAATTCTCACAATGTGTAATTCAAAATCATGTATATTGCTTATTAATGTTGCAAGGTTTATGCCTTTAAATAGGCTACAAACTATCCTAATTTAATTAGGAAATATTACTAAAACAATTGTAACGACCCCAGTTAGAGTCACCACGTAATTCATAACTTAACCTCTTAAATTCATGACTTTCTTAATCATTTAAGTCTCACTTTCTGCACCTTGTTCATTATTAGTATTATTATTTTTTTAAACTTAGAACTTAGAACCTGACTCGCGAACAACATATCATCTGACAAAAACTAAACCATCTGAAACTCGACTCTTTCATTAATCTAACAACTCATTAGTTCACAGAATCGAGCGACTATGCTCGGTCATCAGTTCCATGACATAATCGGGCAGAGAATAAATGCCCTTGAGATCCCTCGATGTCATTCTGCTCGTGCTGCATGGGTTTGCATGCATCGGCTGATAGGGTACACATCTTCCGATTTGTCACGTGTACCCTGCGTGACTCAATTAACGTTGTCCAGTAAGAGACATCTTCCGGTGGGCACGTGCATCTCTCAAGACTCATTAAACATCACTCGGACCCTAAACGACAAAAAAACACTAACATCATCTGGTAAATGAAATACACTACATCTACCGATCACTAGACGACAAACACATCACCCGGTCACTAAACGACAAACACAGAGTTCGCTTCTACCGGTAGTGAAAATCTTCATCATCCGGTTATCATGTGCATCTCACGTGACTTCTTAACGTCACCAGTAAGAGACATCATCCGGTGAACAACAATCGTTCACCATCCACCGGTGACGTCAGCCGGATGAATCATTCATCCAGCTTCTATCCTTTAACTCACACCGGTGACGTCAGCCGGATGATGCATTCATCCGACTTCTATCACACAGCAGTAAAACCGGAAAACCTTCAAGCAACTCATACCGACAGAAAGATAACCTGACCATCACAGATCTCATACTTCGTAGACATAAACGTAGGCAGACATAAATCATGGACTCATCTTGAATACATGTAGCGGAAGACTTAGTTAAAATAACTCGTTCTATATCCTTATAAACATTCTCAGATTCAGTAATTAAACCAGACAATTTCAAAAGCTCGGTGTCCTAAATTAATCTCATCCTACTTAGACTTCCATATTCATAATCATCACTAAAATCATAAGAGCATTAACCAGGGGGTCTTGTTCGCCATCCAGCCACAGAATTGCTCCCTGAACACCTTCCTGCAACCAAACTCAAACATCTTCAATAACTTTGGAATCCTCACCTGATATTTCGTCACCTACATCATAAGGTTTAAACTATAAGCCTAATGCTTAGTAAGGAATGCAATATTAACATGTATACGTGAATGCATTGTTGCAAGAAAATCATGATCATGTTCGTTTCATGCTCTTTTCTTGTTCTTATTCGTGTTCTTGTTCATCACTTTAATCATATGGATTAAGGGAGAATTTGTGCAGTAAAGGGGGGATGACAGTGCAAGTGTACATAGTCCCTTTCGGGTCGTATTCATGGTCCTTCTCTTTGAACAGTGACATACGCCAAACCGCTTCCAACCCTCACTTAATCCGGTTGCATAAGTTTCATATTCATTCTCATATCTTGCTCATGGGGGAAAAACATGGTCATAAATCATTTTCATATGCTTGAGAAGTAAATCATGATGCATGACATGAATGTTCTTAAATCATCAGACTATGGAAAATATCATACTAGACAGTTGACTTCATAGACTCTATCAGAACATCATATAACATAGTTCTCAAACATCCGTAAATCATCCAAGTACAAACCATCTTACTAACTTAAAACAAACATCAAACACATAACTAATTTAGTACCCCTAAGATGTAGGGCCCTAATGGCTGGAAATCTTAATACATTCACTTACCTAGCTTCCTTAGCAAATTCGTGCTCCTTTTCTTCAGACTTCTTCACCTAAAACATTTACATCACAGTAGTTAAAACAAAATCCTAAAAGTTCTAATCACAAGTCATCCTAGGATCTAGTAGTTAAAGTCATTCTCGAATCCCTTAGTCTAGTTCTCTGTGTGCAGTCTGAAATCCAAAAACCGAAACAGTTAGGTTCAACTAACGATTAATCAGGGTCGGTTAAATTAAATGTCCTGAATCGATTCGGAAATGGCATTACTAAATCCAGATTATAAATGTTACTATTGTTACTCG
The DNA here is from genome assembly GCA_022432975.1 of Begonia masoniana. NCBI lineage: Eukaryota > Viridiplantae > Streptophyta > Magnoliopsida > Cucurbitales > Begoniaceae > Begonia > Begonia masoniana. Next base: position 19,070,109 of record CM039503.1, on the reverse strand, counting down.
GCCTTTGGAGAAACCAAACTCCAACACTAAGCTGAAAAACAGAGCTTAACAACTAACTAACAACTACATTGTCTAACCCATACCTCGAGCGTAGAGTATCTGAGAAATAGTAAGGGAACTGGTCGTCGAAGGGAGGATTACTGGCAAGCAGCGACAACTAACTGACAACTACATTGTCTAACCCATACCTCGAGCGTAGAGTATCCGAGAAATAGTAAGGGAACTGGTCGTCGGAGGGAGGATTACTGGCAGGCAGAGAGCGAGAGCTCGGGAGAGAAAATCGCTGAAAGGAGAAAGTGTCAGCTACAGTGGGGTTTAAGTGAGGTTTAAGAATATCCGTTTTCTTTTTATACTAAATAAAATCCCTCCTAATTACGGTTCTGCCACCACATAAATAGAAACCAAATAAGCTTAGGCATTAAAAATATTAAGTAAAAAGGTTAAATAAAAAGGTGACAGTTAATTCCGTTAAAATCACCTGGCTCAAAAATGTCGGGTGTTACATCCACCCCTCCTTAAACAAAATTTTCGTCTTCGAAAATTGCTCAAACAAAGAGCTCCGGATATTTGTCCAGCATGTCTTGTTGTCGTTCCCACGTGGCTTCTTCAACTCCATGATTTGTCCATAAGACCTTAACCAATGGAATTTCCTTATTCCTTAGAGTTTTCACTGCAAGATTCTATAATTCGTGCAGGTTTCTCTTCATACATTAATGTCGGCCCAATTTCTACATCCACTGGCTTAACAACTTGTGTAGGATCCCGTATGCATTTACTTAACATTGACACATGAAAAACATTGTGTACTTTTTCCAATGATAGGGGCAATTGCAGTCTATAAGCTGTGCTGCCGATCCTCTCCAAGACAGGGAATGGTCCAACGAATCGCGGATTAAACTTTCCCTTCTTGGCAAAATCTTAGTACTCCCTTAAATGGTGAAATCTTTAGAAAAACTTCATCTCCAACAGAGAACACCAGATCTCTCCTCCTTTGATCTGCATAACTTTTCTGTCGGCTTTGTGCAGTCGTCATTCTTTTCCTAATAATGGCGATCTTGTCTGACATCTGCTGCAAAATCTCGGGACCTAGGAGTTTTGCTTCACTGACCTCATCACAGTACAAAGGTGATCTACACTTTCTGCCATAAAGTGCTTCATAAGGTGCCATACCAATGGTGGACTGGTAACTATTATTGTAGGAGAATTCCACCAAGGGCAAGTATCGACTCCAAGATGTCTGGAAATCCAGCACACGCGCTCTTAACATATCTTCTAGTATCTGAATGGTCCTCTCAGATTGACCATCGGTTTGAGGATGAAAAGCAGTGCTGAAGGACAATTTTGTTCCTAATGTGCATTGCAAACTTTGCCAAAGTCTTGAGGTGAATCTAGGATCACGATCGGAGACAATAGACAAGGGGATCCCATGCAATCTGATAATTTCCTGAATGTACAGGTTAGCAAGTTGTTCCATTGTAAAAGTCATTCTCACTGGTATGAAGTGTGCTGATTTTGTCATTCTAGTCAACCACAACCCAAATACTATCATGTCCTTTGATTGTCTTTGGTAATCCTACTACAAAATCCATGACAATGTTTTCCCACTTCCATTCAGGGATCGGTAAGGGTTGAATATTACCTCCTGGGCGTTGGTGTTCTGCTTTAACTTGTTGGCATATCAAGCATGACTCTACAAACTTGGCCACATCCCTCTTCAGGTTTAGCCACCAGTAATGTAACTTCAAGTCCCGATACATCTTGGTGCTACCAGGATGTACAGAAAAGGAAGATGAATGAGCTTCAGTCAAGATCAACTTACGCAACTCCTCATCACATGGAATATACCATCGATTCCTAAATTTCAAAATACCATCGCTGGAGAGACTGAACTCAGAGGAGGCGTCCTTTAACTTACTCATAATGCTACTATTCTCCTTTGAATCCTTTTGTTGTGCCTCTTTGATCCTGTCCAAAATAGTTGGTTGAATAGATAAATCAGTCAGCAAAGCTGACAGCTCGGGAACTATTTCCAATTCGAACTTCTGAACTTCCTTTCTCAAAGGTACATACATGGTTGTCTCAGCCACTGCATTGGCCTTACCCGGGTGATACTTAATTTCAAAGTTATAATCTTTAACAAATTCCAACCAACGTCTTTGTCTCATGTTTAATTCCTTTTAGGTGAAAAGGTACTTCAGGCTTTTATGGTTAGAGAACACCTCACACTGTTGACCATATAAATAGTGTCTCAAAATCTTTAATGCAAAAACAACTGCGGCTAACTCTAAATCGTGAGTGGGGTAATTCTGTTCATAACTCTTCAGCTGCCTAGAAGCATACGCCACAACCTTACCTTCTTGCATCAAAACACACCCCAGACCAACTTTGGATGCATCACAATAAACACTAAACTTTCCTTCTTCGGTTGGGAGAGTCAATAGTGGGGCTGTTGTTAACTTCAGCTTAAGTGTCTGGAAGCCATCTTCACAAGTTTCAGTCCAAGAGTACTTGGTGTCCTTCTTAGTCAAATTTGTTAAAGGTTTAGCTATCATAGAAAATTCCTTAATAAACTTCCTATAATAGCCTACCAGACCAAGGAAACTGCGGACTTCACTGGCATTCCTTGGCTGTGGCCAATCCTTAACTGCCAGAATTTTTGTTGGATCTACTGATATACCTTCAGCAGAGATAACGTGGCCTAAGAAGTTGACCTTATCCAACCAGAACTTGCACTTAGACAACTTGGAATAGAGCTGCTGCTGTTTTAATGTTGTCAAAGCTACTCTTAAGTGTTCCTCATGGTCAGCTTTAGTCCGTGAGTAAATTAAGATATCATCTATGAACACAATTACAAACTTGTCCAAGTATTCACGAAACACTCGATTCATCAGGTCTATAAAGGCTGCAGGTGCATTGGCTAACCCAAACGACATTACAAGGAATTCATAATGTCCATAGCGGGTCCTGAAGGCTGTCTTAGGTATATCACTCTCCTTAACCTTCAATTGGTAATAGCCCGAACGTAAGTCAATCTTTGAAAATACTTTAGCTCCTTGTAATTGGTCAAACAGGTCATCAATCCAGGGCAAGGGGTACTTGTTCTTAATTGTCAACTTATTCAATTCTCTGTAATCTATGCACATTCTAAGAGAACTGTCTTTCTTCTTAACAAATAAAATAGGTGCACCCCAGGGAGAACTACTGGAGCGTATAAACCCTTTGTCTACTAATTCCTGCAGTTGGACCTTTAATTCCTTCAGCTCAACTGGTGCCATGCGGTAAGGGTTCTTGGATATAGGTAAGGCCTTGGGGTATGTATCGATTACAAATTCAACTTCTCTATCAGGTGGTAATCCGGGCAAGTCATCCATAAATACTTCAGGAAACTCTTTAACTATAGAAATATCTTGTAGTTCTACTTTCTTCTTTACCCAAATATCGATTACACTAGCTAGATAACTCTCACAGCCATCTTTCAATAACCGTTGAGTCTCAAGTGAGGATATAATCGGTATTTTACTTATTTTCGGGATAGCTTGGAAGGTGTACCGATCTCCATTTGGGAGTCGAAACTCAACTAATCCAGACCTACAACTTATCGTGGCATAATGTCTGGATAACCAATCCATTTCTAATATAACTTCATATCCCTTCATGTCAATCACCATCAACTCTACATATAACTCCTTATCTCTTAAGGACACAATGTCACCCTTCACTATCTGTTCAGAATGTAAGGATTTCCCTGACGGTAACATGACGCTATATGGCCTATCAGCTGGTAAGTATCCTAATTTATGCTTACAGATAAACAGGGTTGCTATGAATGGGTGTGTGGCTCCCGTGTCTATAAGTGTATAAGCAGAAACACCACAGATCATAATTGTACCTGATATGACCGTATGTTGCACAACATCTTCATCCTCCATCATAGCAAATACTCTGGGTGCTATTCTTGCTCGATTGGGGTCTGGTGGCATGGGGCAGTCTCTGACTACATGTCCGACCTTGTCACATCTGTAGCAACGGCCAGAGTGTAGCTTGCACTCGCCATGGTGGTTCTTCTGGCAGTTGGAGCATAGAGGGGCCAATGGTCGTTTCCCCTTCCCTTGGTCATCATTTGGATTGAAGGGTCTCTTTATACCTTGCTGTTGTTGTTACTGGTCCCCTGTTCTGTTGCGGTTGCCATTCTTTGTTCTGACGTTGCGGTGGCTGGGCCTCTTTAGTAAACTTCCTTGGTGATTCACGCTGCGCATATGTCGTTATCTCAGCCTCTTCAAGTTCTAGAGCCTTAGCTGTCACTTCGGCATAAGGTACATTATGTATTCCAGCAGTTTTTACTCTCATATACAGACTCAGTTTCAGTCCTTGAACAAATTGGTGGATCTTATCCTCATCATCTTCTATCAGTCTGGGTGAAAACCGAGATAAAGCCTCAAACTTACATATGTAATCCGTCATAGAGCCAAACTGACGTAAACTCATGAACTCCTTCTTCTTGTTAGCCCGAACAGTCATATTGAAATACTTGTCAAAGAAAGCAGTTTTAAACATTTCCCAGGTCATAGCTCCTGTATTAATGGTGTTCTAGATCGAGTCCCACCAATGCCTTGCATCCAATTCCAGGTGAAAAACTAGCATACGTTACCCTGTCCCCTTCCTCAACCTTTGCATACTTGAACATGTCTTCCATCTTCCGAATCCATTCTTCAGCATAAACAGGATCCGAAACTCGACCATTGAATGTCGGGGGCGAAGTCGATGAAAATTCTCACCACCATGATCATGAGTTGCTTTAGTACTAGAATTCGCTTGTTCTTCTCTAGCAGTCATCAGCTGTTCTATTTGGCGAGATTGGCGCATGACCAACTCTGTCAACTGAGCAATGGCATTGCTATCCTCATTGGTCTCCCTCTGCTGACCTCTAACCATTTTGGGATTCCTAAACAAATAGTTATAAATACATCTTAACTTAAAGACACTTACTGAAATCATAAACACGTACAGTTGCTGGAGTGTACTCAGGTGGCAATCTGTGCTGGGAGGCAGTCTACAGAATCGATTTTAGAACCCAGTTTTGCTTTGATACCATAATTGTAACGACCCCAGTTAGAGTCGCCACGTAATTCATAACTTAACCTCTTAAATTCATGACTTTCTTAATCATTTAAGTCTTACTTTATGCACCTTATTCATTATTAGTATTATTTTTTTTTAAACTTAGAACTTAGAACCTGACTCGCGAACAACATATCATCTGACAAAAACTAAACCATCCGAAACTCGACTCTTTCATTAATCTAATAACTAATTAGTTCACAGAATCGAGCGACTATGCTCGATCATCAGTTCCATGACATAATCGGGTAGAGAATAAATTCCCTCAGATCCCTCGACGTCATTCTGCTCGGGCTGCATGGGTTTGCATGCATCGGCTGATAGGGTACACATCTTTCGATTTGTCACGTGTACCCTGCGTGACTCATCTAACGTTGCCCAGTAGGAGACATCTTCCGGTGGGCACGTGCATCTCTCGTGACTCATTAAACATCACTCGGACACTAAACGACAAAACAACACTTACATCATCCGGTAAATGAAATACACTACATCTACCGATCACTAGACGACAAACACATCACCCGGTCACTAAACAACAAACACAGAGTTCGCTTCTACCGGTAGTGAAAATCTTCATCATCCGGTTATCATGTGCATCTCACGTGACTTCTTAACGTCGCCAGTAAGAGACATCATCCGGTGAACAACAATCGTTCACCATCCACCGGTGACGTCAGCCCGATGATTCATTCATCCAGCTTCTATCCTTCAACTCACACCGGTGACGTCAGCCGGATGATGCATTCATCCGACTTCTATCACACAATAGTAAAACCGAAAAACCTTCAAGCAACTCATACCGACAGAAAGATAACCTGACCATCACAGATCTCATACTTCGTAGACATAAACGTAGGCAGACATAAATCATGGACTCATCTTGAATACATGTAGCGAAGACTTAGTTAAAATAACTCGTTCTATATCCTTATAAACATTCTCATATTCAGTAATTAAACCAGACAATTTCAAAAGCTCGGTGTCCTAAATTAATCTCATCCTACTTAGACTTCCATATTCATAATCATCACTAAAATCATAAGAGCATTAACCAGGGGGTCTTGTTCGCCATCCAGCCACAGAATTGCTCCCTAAACACCTTCCTGCAACCAAACTCAAACATCTCAATAACTTTGGAATCCTCACGTGATATTTCGTCACCTACATCATAAGGTTTAAACTATAAGCCTAATGCTTAGTAAGGAATGCAATATTAACATGTATACGTGAATGCATTGTTGCAAGAAAATCATGATCATGTTCGTTTCATGCTCTTTTCTTGTTCTTATTCGTGTTCTTGTTCATCACTTTCATCATAGGGATTAAGGGAGAATTTGTGCCGTAAAGGGGGGATGACAGTGCAAGTGTACATAGTCCCTTTCGGGTCGTATTCATGGTCCTTCTCTTTGAACAGTGACATACGCCAAACCGCCCCCAACCCTCACTTAATCCGGTTACATAAGTTTCATATTCATTCTCATATCTTGTTCATGGGGGAAAAACATGCTCATAAATCATTTTCATATGCTTGAGAAGTAAATCATGATGCATGACATGAATGTTCTTAAATCATCAGACTATGGAAAATATCATACTAGATAGTTGACTTCATAGACTCTATCAGAATATCATATAACATAGTTCTCAAACATCCGTAAATCATCCAAGTACAAACCATCTTACTAACTTAAAACAAACATCAAACACATAACTAATTTAGTACCCTTAAGATGTAGGGCCCTAATGGCCGGAAATCTTAATACATTCACTTACCTGGCTTCCTTAGCAAATTCGTGCTCCTTTTCTTCAGACTTCTTCACCTAAAACATTTACATCACAGTAGTTAAAACAAAATCCTAAAAGTCCTAATAACAAGTCATCCTAGAATCTAGTAGTTAAAGTCATTCTCGAATCCCTTAGTCTAGTTCTCTGTGTGCAGTCTGAAATCCAAAAACCGAAACAGTTTGGTTCAACTAACGATTAATCAGAGTCGGTTAAATTAAATGTCCAGAATCGATTCGAAAATGGCATTACTAAATCCAGATTATAAATGTTACTATTGTTACTTGGCCTTTGGAGAAACCAAACTCCAACACTAAGCTGAAAAACAGAGCTTAACAACTAACTGACAACTACATTGTCTAACCCATACCTCGAGCGTAGAGTATCCGAGAAATAGTAAGGGAACTGGTCGTCGAATGGAGGATTACTGGCAGGCATAGAGCGAGAGCTTGGGAGAGAAAATTGCTGATAGGAGAAAGTGTCGGCTACAGTGGGGTTTAAGTGAGGTTTAAGAATATCCGTTTTCTTTTTATACTAAATAAAATCCCTCCTAATTATGGTTCTGCCACCACACAAATAGAAACCAAATAAGCTTAGGCATTAAAAATATTATGTAAAAAGGTTAAATAAAGAGGTGACAGTTAATTCCGTTAAAATCACCTGGCTCAAAAATGTCGGGTGTTACATCAATAATTAGAAAACTTTCTAAAACAATACTTAGGAAAACTTTCTAAATCTATGATTAGGAAAGCTTTTTAAAACTATAATTAAGAAACTTTCTAAAACTATAATTAAGAAACTTTCTATAATTACGCGATCCTGCCCATTATAGAAACCTTTGAGAAGTAATCCAATAATCTTTGAATGTGTGCTTGATCTTCCATTTATGCCTCACCTTGAAGAATGTCACAATGTGAGGGGATGCTGAATTGAAGATGTTGATCTCCGTAAAACATGTTTCTCCATGAAGAACTATAATATTTTGGCATTGATGTTTGTCTTTGGGCTTGAGCTTGGTCGAACCTTGATTCACATTAGGGCCTCCTTTGTTAGATGGATTATTGTCCTTGACATTGGGCTTAGACCTATCTTGGTTTGTATCAAAAAGTTTTATGAAATTAGTCTCTCTGAGGTGGATGCGAAATGTTTTTTTTTTT
>CM039503.1:18946221-19061949 GCA_022432975.1 Begonia masoniana | reverse complement strand
TTTGGCCGGGCACATTTCTTCGGCATATTCGAGTACCCCGGGAGAGTACCAAGATGTACCGGGAATTTGTTTTATTAGCCTTCTCCCTCATTTTCTTCCACGATCTCCCTTCCTCCATTGCTGCATCTTCTCTCCTTCTTTTCATCTAGGGTTTGCAAGGTTTTAAGGTAAAATTGATTGGGTTTTTGGTTTATTACATTTAGGTGTTGATTTGTGGTAGTTTTAAGGTGTTTTTGGAGGGTTTGGTTAGGGTTTGGAAAACCCTAACCATGAGGTCCAAATTTTTTGGTTTCAAATGTTAGATTTCTTTCCAACTTTTATGTTTTAGTTGTTAAATGGATTAGTTTAGGTAGTTTATGGAGTTAGAATGGTGATTTGGTGGAAGATTGTGAAAAACTGGTTTTTAGAGCAAAAGGTGCCGGTTCTGTTTTTGCATTTTCGACTTGGCCAATGTGTTTGGTTGGTTAATTTAAGTGTTTCAGTAGACGTATAGAGGTTTACAGATTGGGGTGGCACGTCGAAATCTGTTGGAAAACAAATAAGTTATGGCCGTTTGAAGTTGGATGCTAGATATTGTGCAAAAATTGGATTTGAATGGTTAGGTTGAAAAGTCAGTGTTAGTTTGGTTTAGTTAATTTCTTTAGAATCCCTTAGTGTGTTACTAAGTTAATTTTTCTTATTTGTTAGGTAATTGCACGAGTAGTTTAGCGGCATGAAGTGATAGAAATTTTCTTGAGCAATCAGGTAACTAGTGGATCCGTGTTTTGTTGCCTTCGGGCCTACACAATGGAACGGTAGGGATTGTTTGCTTATTTGTTGTGTTTTGTTTGAGTCGAGTATCGTGTGTCATGCATCATTGTTTTCTAACTACGAAACCACGTGTTTGACATATTTAAGTGGTGAGATTGATATGTAAAATATGAAAATGGATATGCAACTTGGTCTCGAGTAGAATAGCCTCGTCGGGCAAGTGGCTCGTTGGAGCACCCCAGAGAGGGATTCTACTAGAGATGCTATGCCAAATTACGTAACGTGTCGGAAGTATGAATGCCTCGACCAGTTCGTGCTTGAAGGCACATTGAGGATTCTACGATCGATAGGGGAGGAGATTCAGTATGGCTGTCCCGAATTGTTTAGGATGTGTGTCTCCGATCTTGCTCCGTGGGTCAAGGTGTGGCCGTCTTGGATTGTGTTGGGATGTGTGCCTACTTGATTCACATGCAAGTGAAAGATAAATGCAACCTGAATGAAAAGAAAACAACAGAGTGTGTAGAAACTGTATCCTAGGGTTGCGTCGAGCATGCATTGTTGTAAAGTGCATTTTTCCCTATTTGCTAAGCATTAGACTTATGTTTTGTGTTCTATGGTGTAGGTGACGAGGTTTTCGCAGGTGAGGTAGATGAGACATCCCAGGACTAGGCAGCAGTTGGTGATGCATGGAGTATTCCGATGCGGGCTATTGTCAGGGCGTCACGACCACTTCCTCGGGTAGTTTGTGGGAGTTTGATGTAGATAATTTTGTATGTATTTATGAATTATTGTGATCAGTGTTTTGAGGACTGGTTTGTGTAGAAATACTGGTAGTTTGAAACTATATGTTTTCCGGTTTTGATTGCAGGTTTTGGTTTATAGAATTTTTGGCGTTATGCCGCTCGTTTTGGTTTTAAAACAAACAACGTCGGGTTTAGTTTCTCTATTTTACTTTATTACAGTTTTAAGTTGGTTTTTCAAGATTTTTACGAGACACGGAGTTCAGGGTGTCGGGATCATGTGTGGCGATCGATCGCCCAAATAATGGCGATCGATCGCCCCTCGCGTTTCTTTTCTAGCGACTATTCGCCAGTAAAGAAGGGCGATCAGTCGCCCTTCCTTTGGCTGGCAATTGTCAATTTTGCCCCCCCCCCCCCCCCCCCCCTTGTTTTATTGAATTTGTTTAATTGTTTATAGTTTGTTTAGGTATTATGGAAAGGGTTTTGTAAAAAAAAAACAGGGAGAGAATTTCTATGTAAACTTATGGAGGCTAAGTTAGGAGTAAGTTGTAGTTAGGCTGTGACGGCCCTGACCGGGTTGGGGTTGTTACAATAGTGGTATCAGAGCGATTGAGTTTTTAAAGCGATTATGCAGCCTGCCTGCCAAAACACGAAACCGCCGCACGACGACTCTCCATTGACTATAAGTATTTAAGTTTAAGTATGATTCCTAGTTATTTATAATATTTTGTATTGTCTAATATGTCTAGGGACAAGAAATGCCGAGAGAACCTAGACCGCCTCCAGGGAACCCTATGGACCAATTCATGGATATACTGCAACAACAGTCAGAGAGGGGAATGGTAATGGAAATGGACAAGGGAGTTCTTCATGGGACCAAGGTGGAGAGAGATCTCGACGCCTTGGGCCTCCGGCTTTCGATGGACAGTCTTCAGATCCTACGAGTGCCAAACAGTGAATTCGTAAGATTGAAAGTATGTTTGCCTATGCAAAAGTAGATGAAGCTGATAAGGTGATGTGTGCAGTATTCAATTTGGAGAAAGACGCTATATTCTGGTGGGACACAATTAAGGCTACTACAGATGTGGAGGTTATGAGATGGGAAAGATTCAAAACGGTATTCTACAACAAGTATTTCAGTCGCACTCTTCGGGCTAGTAAGAAGGTGGAGTTCACCCAATTGCGCCAAACGGGGACGGTGGCCGAATACGTGCGAAGGTTTGAGTCACTATCTTGGTATGCCGGATATATGATCTATGAGGAGGAGGACAAAATTCACCAATTTATACAAGGTTTGAAATTAGAAATTCAAAAATGGGTGATGACAGTGGGTGACGAAGATGTGCCTTATCATAAGATAGTTGAAAGGGCTCTCGGACTTGATGACATCGAAATGAAGCTTCAGCGACAGAGAGAAGCGTCGAGAAGGTTTGTCAGAGATGTGCGACCACAACAACAGAATCAAGGTTGGTAGCCACAACCACAACGTGGTGTCAAACGGGCGAATGAGATGCCTAGAGTTCAAGATAAGGGCGAACGTCCGCAAGGGGCATCGCAGGCTCCTTTATGCCCTATTTTCCAAAAGAACCACCAGGGGGAGTGTAAGCTGCATAGTGGACGATGTTTTTGATGTGACAAAGTGGGCCACAAGGCCGTTGACTGCCTAGAGCCAAGTAGGAGGCCACCGGGCGGTCCCTCCCAGATCTTTTCTCTTATTGAAGACGAGGAAACTGCTCAGCCTTCAGTTGTTTCAGGTACTATTTTGGTCTGTGGAAACACGGCTCATGTTTTAATTGACACTGGGGCAACCCATTCCTTCATAGCACAGAAGTATACAGTTAAATGGAATTTAGATGTCGCCCCAGCTGATCGTAATTATAGTGTTATGTTGCCTTCCGGAGAGTATTTGCACTCAGATCAGGCAATACGGGGTGAAATTATATCTGTTGGTAGTCGGCAGCTGTATGCGAACCTGATCATTATAAGTATGAAGGGGTACGATGTAATCTTGGGCACGGATTGGTTGTTTAGGCACTATGCCACAATCAATTGCAGGTCGGGTGTAGTAGATTTTAGACCGCCGAGAGGGGAGAATTACAGTTTTCCAGTGACCCTCCGTTCGAGTAAGATGCCTCTTGTATTGTCAATGAGTGCCCAGTACTCCATAAAACCCAGATGTTTCAGTTTTGTAGCAAGCATTGTGGATGTAAGAAAGCAAGATGAGCTGAAGTTAAATAACATTTCGGTAGAGGAAAGTTTTATGAAAGTGTTCCTAGACGAGTTACCTAACTTGCCTGTAAGTGCCTTATACTCGATGAAGCATGGATGTTTTGGATTTATAGCAAGTGTTGAGGAAGTAAGCATGCGAGATGAGTTAAGGTTATGTGACATTCCAGTGGTTAAGGACTTTACGGAAGTGTTCCTGGACGAGTTGCCTGGCTTGCCTCCAGATCGGGAAATGGAGTTCACAATAGAGATTATTCCTGGTTCGACGCCAGTGTCCAAGAATCCTTATAGAATGGCACCGGTTGAACTGAGGGAGTTGCAAGTCCAGCTGAAAGAGCTAACAGACAAGGGTTTTGTGCGGCCGAGCGTTTCTCTTTGGGGCGCTCCTGTTTTATTTGTAAAGAAGAAGGATGGCTCCTTAAGAATGTGCGTGGATTATCGTGAGTTGAATAAGCTGACTATAAAAAATAAATACCCGTTACCGAGGATAGATGATCTATTTGACCAGCTACAAGGGGTTGCTGTGTTTTCTAAGATCGATTTACGTTCTGGGTACTATCAGTTAAAAATTAGAGCCGAGGATGTACCAAAGACTACCTTTAGAACACGTTACGGGCACTATGAGTTTATGGTTATGTCCTTCAGTTTGACCAATGCTCCAGCAGCATTTATGGATCTCATGAACAGAGTGTTTCAGGAATTCTTGGATAAGTTTGTTATAGTGTTCATAGATGACATTTTGATTTATTCCCGAAACGACGAAGAACATGCAGAGCACTTAAGTGCCGTTATGACTACTTTGAAGCGACACTAGTTGTAAGCTAAGCTTTCTAAGTGCGAGTTCTGGTTGAGTCAGGTGAATTTCTTAGGCCACGTGATTTCAAAAGAAGGCGTTTCAGTGGATCCGGCCAAGATTCAAGTGGTAAAGGAATGGCCTCAGCCTAAAAATGCAAGTGAAGTACGAAGTTTCGTAGGCCTGGCTGGATATTATCGGAAGTTTATCGAGGGCTTTTCAATCATAGCCTAGCCTCTAACGAACTTGACGAGGAAGGAAGTGAAGTATGAATGGACTAAAGCCTGTGAAGAAAGTTTTCAGACTCTAAAGAAAAAGTTGACCACAGCGCCTTTATTGATTCTACCAGTGGAGGATGGAGTATTCAGTATATATTGTGACGCGTCCAAAGTAGGATTGGGATGCGTGTTGATGCAGGAAGGAAAGGTCATCACCTATGCTTCTAGGCAGTTGAAGAGCTATGAACAGAATTATCCGACGCATGACTTGGAGTTTGCCGCAGTTGTTTTTGTGTTGAAGATATGGAGACACTACCTTTATGGACAGAAGTGTGAAATTTATTCAGACCATAAAAGTTTAAAGTATCTCTTTACACAGAAGGATTTAAACATGAGGCAGAGAAGGTGGCTGGAATTCGTGAAAGACTATGACTTCGAAATCAAGTATCTTCCTGGAAAAGCAAACACGGTAGCTGACGCATTGAGTAGAATGCCTAGGGCCGTGGAGTCAATTGTTAGTAGTATGCCAGCTTCTTTGAGGAACGAGATTCAGAGGCTAGATTTAGAGGTGGTTTCTGAGCTCTCGACCTTACTTGCAGATTTGACAATACGGCCTACTCTGTTGGACAAAATTAAAGAGGCTCAACAATTAGACACGAATGAAATGGATACTATTGTAGCCAAGTTATCTGCTACGTCTTCCGAATTCAGTTACTCGGAAGATGGCATTCTGAGATTTCGGGACCGTTGGTATGTTCTGAAGGATGTGGAGTTAGGATGTTGATCATGGCAGAGGCACATTCATCGTCGTTCACAGTGCATCCAGGTAACACCAAGAAGTACAGAGATCTGAAAGTGCTTTATTGGTGGCCGAACATGAAGCGCGATGTGGCCAGTTATGTACAATCTTGCCTAGTATTCCAGCAAGTGAAAGCAAAGTACCAAAGACCAGGTGGGATGTTGCAAGCACTACCGATTCCCGAGTGGAAGTGGAATCACATTGCAATGGACTTCGTAGTCGGATTACCAAGGACAGTAAAAGGGCATGACAGTATATGGGTCGTAGTGGATAGATTGATGAAGACGGCTCATTTCCTTCCAGTTAAAATTACTTTTACAATGAATCAGTTCGCAGAACTGTATGTTCAGGAGATCATAAGGTTACACGGCGTTCCAGTGTCGATTGTTTCGGATCGGGATCCCAGGTTTACTTCGAGGTTTTGGAAGAGTTTGCAAAGCGCTATGGGTACCAAATTGACTTTTAGCACAGCCTTCCACCCACAGACCGACGGAAAATCTGAGAGGACGATTCAGATACTTGAGGATATGCTGAGAGCATGCGTATTAGAGTTTTCGGCGTCGTGGAGCCAATATTTGCCTTTGGTTGAATTTGCTTATAATAACAGTTATCAGTCCACGATTGGAATGGCTCCGTACGAAGCACTTTATGGCAGAAAGTGTAGGTCGCCACTGTATTGGGATGAAGTGGGTGAAGCCAAATTGCTTGGTCCGGAAATTTTACAACAGTTGTCTGAGAAGGTTGCTTTGATCAGGCAGAGGATGGAAACTGCACAGAGTCGCCAAAAGAGCTATGCTGATCAGAGAAGACGAAGTCTAGAGTTTGTTGTTGGTGATGAAGTGTTTTTAAAGGTTTTGCTGTTCAAAGGCGTGGTTCGATCTGGAAGAAGAGGGAAGTTGAATCCCCGATATTCGTTGGACCGTTCCCTATTACAGAAAGGATTGGGGCTACAGCATACAAGCTTCAGTTACCGTTGTCCATGGAAGGTGTACATGATGTCTTCCACGTGTCGATGTTAAGGAAATGTGTAAAGGATCCGACGCACGTGGTAAAACTAGTTAACCTTGAGATACAACCAACCTTGACTTATGAGGAGAGACCGATATAGATTCTCGAATCTTCGGTTAAAGTATTACGCAATAAGTCAATCCCACTGGTTAAAGTACTATGGAGAAACCAAGATGTAGAAGAGGCGACGTGAGAGCGACAACAAGACATGATGGACAGATATCCAGATTTGTTCAGGTATGTAATTTTGAGGACAAAATTCTATATAAGGAGGGTAGGATGTAACGCCCAGAAATTTCGTTTAAGAATTTTTAGTGATACGTTTTCGAGTTCTTGATTTATTGCGGCATAGAGTTTTAATCCGTAGAAATAGTAAATTAGGCCCGTTTTGCGAACGAAGAAGTTTCATTAGAACTCTAGAAATAAGTTGGAATATTTGGGGGAAATAAGGAAATTTTGGAGAAACCAAATCGATAGACGAAATAACGATTGAAGAAAAGAATTGAGCTAAGGGTAAAATAGTAATTTAGGAAAATGAAAATTTTATCAAAATAAATACCCCTCTTTCTTATTTCTCCTCACCAGGCACGATTTCTTCCCCTCCCATGCGAAGTTTTCTTCTCCCTCTCGCCGATTCTTCAACCGTCGATCATTCTTTCGGCTTCCGACGATTTCCCTTCAAGTTTTCTTCCCCTAAATCGATACCCTAAGTACGTACTATGCTCTAAACAGGTTTAGTGGTAATTTAGGGTTGGATTTCGGTTGGGTTTTATCGAGTTAGGGTTAGGGGAAAATATAGGTTTTGATTGAAACCGATAGTTTTATGGTTTTAATTGCTCATTAATGATACATTTATTGTTATTGTGGTAGTTAGTATGAATTAATGAGTATTGTTGGAGCTCTAAGCGATTTTGATGGTTGTTGGAGGATTTATGAAGCCATTAATGAAGTTTTTGTTATAGTGGGCACAACGTGCTCGACGAAATGCCCGAATGAAGCGAATTAGAGTTTTTGAAGAAAATTGTCTTAGCTCGGGATTTCGTTTAGTTTTAGATTTTATGATTTAGAGCTAAAACTAATGACATTTTATGAAACTACCTTAGGTAACCTAAGCTCAAGGATGGTGCTCGGCATATCTAGGACGCCAGGTAAGTGAGTGTTAGGTTTCCGGCCGCTAAGGCCCTACGTCGTAACGATATAGAAATTGTATAATTTAGATGATGATGTTCGTTGATTGTAAGGGTTTTGGTAAGTCGGGTATCCTAGGATGAATGTTTAGCTTCTAACTAAGTGTTCGTCAGCCTACGGGCTATAGACGTTTAAGGGTTTGTCTTTGATGATTTCCCTATGTGAATGTTTGTCCTCATGCATCATGTTTTTCCTAAATGTGCATTCGAACTATTTATAAGCATGTTTTATAAAAATTGAACAAATGAATGACAACGAACTATGTGATATGGTATGTGTTCTCACGGCGTAAGATATGGTTCTTACGGGGCAAGACACGGTTCTCACGGGGCAAGACACGGTTCTCACGGGGCCAGGAAATGGTCTATTATATAGACGAATGATTTAAGTTAAAGAAAATAAAACGAGAATGAATATGTTTTATAAATGTCATGCTTATATGTAATGTTATGTTTAGTGCACTCTTTATTAAGCATTAGGCTTACTGTATTTATCGTATGATGTAGGTGGTTGATGGATGAGGATCGTGGCGACAGGGCGTGTTTTGGCTTGGTATGATGATTCGAGTGTGGGCTCCGCACTTTTTTGGGGTAATATGATGTATAGAGGTGAATGAGTAGGAAAAAGAATAGACTTCAGGTTGTTTAGATGAATTACACATTTTGGGAATTTATGTAGTGAATGTAGACTTGGAGTTGAATCACTGGATGAATTGGTACGTATTGGTTTTGATGAAGTTTTAGGAATTTCCATATCTATAGTTAATCGTTGGAATTGTGTTTTTATTGATGTATTCTATATGTTTTAGGTGTTTTGAACTATGAGGATTGGCTCGGTTTTAGAGCGATCCACGCGGTTAGTTTTTGTAAAATTTGACTATGTATAACCTACGTTTGGTGTCATATGTTTTAGGTAAATGGTGAAATTGTGTTATGTTTACATGAAGGGGATGAAGGTGATTTTGTTGAGTGTTGTGAAGGTGAATTAATGAAGAAATGTTTGCAGGAAGTTGTGAGGAGAAGAAGCAAGGCTCTGGAATTCAGATTCCAGAGCCATTGCCGATCGATCGACATATAGGGCGATCGATTGGCTACGGCGAGGGCGGCTCTCTGGATTTTTCCAGAGAGCCTGGCGATCGATCGCCCTTCATGTTTTTGGAGGTGGCAATCGATCGCCCAAATAATGGCGATCGATCGCCCCTCGCGTTTCTTTTCCGGCAACTGTTTGCCAGTAAGGAAGGGCGATCAGTCGCCCTTCCTTTGGCTGGCAATTGTCAAAAATTTTAGAATTTTTGGAGGTGTTTGGCTCGATGAAAAATAAAGAAAAGTGAGGAAAGTTGAAAAAAGTTGAAAAATAGCATTTTGGCCGAAAAACCGAGGAGGCCCGATTGATCGGGCGCTGGGCGTCGCTAGGCGCGCTAGCGCACGCGCGGCGCCCAATGCGCCCGCCCATCACCCTTTTTGAATTTTTTTTTAAATTCCTATATCTACTATGTTTTGACCCAACATTTTCTGACATATTGTAACGACCCTCACCCGTATTCTAATTTTACCGTATAAATTTTTCATTTTAATTACAGTTTAAGCGGAACTTAAACTAAAATCAAAATAGTTAACATTATTTGAAAAATCAATTAAATCTAAGTTGTTAAACTATTTAAACAATACTTAAAACAAATACTAAAAAATTGAAATATAACTATTAAAATCATTCTAAACAATTAAAATCAAAGCGGAGGGCAAAAAGGGACATTGTCCCGAAATGTAAAGGGGCGATCGATCGCCCAAAACAGGCGATCGATCGCTCCATTCCAGGTGATCGATCGCCCTTCGGCGATCGCATTTTGCCCAGCGATCGCCTCCACCTAGGCGATCGCTCGGCACACGCTCTAGAATTTCTTCGAGAGCGTGACCGAGAGGGGCGATCGATCGCCAAGCTCTCTGGAATTTTCGAGAGAGCTCGCCCCCCCCCCCCCCCCCCCCTTTGCTCTTCCTTTATTTTCCTTTTTTTCTTCCTTCATCCTTTTCATCGTTACCCTGCACACAACCCACAAAAACTTCACCCCTTTTTCTCATCAAATCACCACTAACATTTCATAAAAACTTCTACACAATAACACTACCACCCACATTTCACTCGGTACCTATCACCCGTTCATCGACTCAAAACACATTTAAAATATAACCAAATTTCATAAAAACAAACCGTGTGGTTCCGTTTAAAAGTTTAACATTTCCTCCTTTTTGAAAATATCAAAACATTACAAAATACTTTCAATTTTCCAAAAACACTATATATTATCTATCCAGATCCAAGCATCCTAAAATTTTTAACTATACAATTTCCTATACCCTATCTATCAATTCCCCAAAACATTTACCTATGTCCCCACAGGTCAAAATCACGCACCGACTGCCAGCGCACTCCCACGGGCCATCCTCCTTCAACGTGTTCATACTTCAAGGCGGAGGGACGTCTTTCTCACCTGTCTCAAAATCACCTACACCATAGAATTAAACATGTGAGCTAGAGGCTCAGTAAATCTAAGTGAATGCTCGTGAATGCTAATGCTATGCATGTACAATTCATAAATCATGCGTCCTACCTTTTCGCTATTCATTTCATTTATGTCACCGGGGCTTCTCTCTCGCTAGATAGGAGCGGCACATCAGCCGATTGGATAGCCTCTCGTATCTAACCGGGAGGAAAACATGCTTCACCTGACAGCCATGTTTGAACCACCGCCACCGACGTGACCATCATTACATTCGTTGACCTTTTAGTTTTGTAAAACATGCATCGAAATTCTTTTTCATGCCTTTTTGAAAACAATGATGCGTGAACAAATATTATGCTATGAATGAAATAAAAACAAGTAGAAACATACAACAATAAACTTAACAATTAACAACCTAACCAAACCTAAAACTAACTACCCGTTCTAAGTACGCAACACAACAAACATCTCCAATTCCTCGATCGACATAGTCTTATGGTGTGGGCCAATCGGCCAAACAAATCACAGAGACTTACCTCTCGTCCGTTGCACACCGAGCTTCGTCCACGAGCATTGTTCACCTAAGGCAATACACAACATTTGTCATTTAAACCAATTCTAAACTATCGAGTTTAGAAAATTACAAACTCCTAGCTAAAGAAAATCTCCTAAACTCTAAAACACTTCTCACGGGCATTTCATCGAGCAATTTGTGCTCGTGAACTTCCTAACCCCCATTAATGGGGTTTTTAAAACCTTCCAACCACCAAACTTCTCAACCACCTCTATTAAACCATCAAACTTTCACCAATAACCATAACTACGCCCCTTAGAGCCATAAATACGGTTAACCTATCGATTTCAAACTAATTTTACGTTTTCAACGAAAACCCTAACGAACCCTAACTGTTTTCAATCCTAAAAATTGATATCTAACGTACCAAAACCATAGATTCATACCTAGAGTTGGGTTTGAAGAAGAAAATTAGAAGAAACGATCGCCGGAGAGAAAGCTTTCGACAACAGAGAAGGGAATCGTACGAAGGGAAGAAAAAAATTTGTCTGGAATGGGAGAGAAGAAGAACTCGCGTGAGGGAGGGGGAGAAATGAAGGATTTTTTTTGTATTTTTATAAAAATTGATTTGTACAATTACCAATTTGCCCCTCCATTAACTCTCTATTTGTTTCTCCGACAATTTTGTTATTTATCCAACGATTCGTTTTCTCCAAATTTTCATATTTCTCCCAAAATTCTAACTTATTATTACGGCTTCATTAAAACTTTCCGTTCACAAAACGAATTTAATTTGACGTATTTATAAAAATACCGTTTATATTGGAATAAAATCAAATCCCGTAAAGCCGGGTGTTACATTCCATCCACCTTATTTAAATTTTTTCCTCAAAATTTGATTATACAAATAGTTCATGATATTTCAATATCATATCCTGCTGCCTCTCCCAAGTAGCCTCCTCTACATCATGGTTCCTCCGCAAAACCTTTACCAGAGGAATCTCCTTATTGCGCAATACCTTGATAGAAGACTCTAGGATTCGTACTGACCTTTTCTTGTAGGTCAGCGTTGGTTGTACTTCGATCTCCCTTGTTTCAACGGCGTGTGACAGGTCACACACGCATTTTCTGAGCATGGATACGTGAAATACATCGTGAATACCTTCCATAGATGCCGGGAGCTGTAACCTGTACGCCATAGTCCCAATCCTCTTCAAAATAGGAAAGGGCCCAACAAAACGAGGGTTTAACTTGCCCCTCCTTCCGAACTGCATAACGCCCTTAAACGGAGAAATCTTCAAATGCAATTCGTCACCTTCCTTAAACTGTAATTCTCTCTGTCTGGTGTCAGCATAACTCTTTTGGCGGCTTTGTGCAATCTCTATACGTTGTCTGATAACAGTGATCTTCTCTGCTGTTTGCTGTAAAATGTCTGGGCCAACTATGCTAGCCTCGCCTACTTCATCCCAATATAGCAGAGACCTGCATTTTCGACCATATAACGCCTCGTACAGAGCCATGCCAATCGTAGCCTGGAAGCTGGTGTTGTACGAGAACTCAATCAGTGGTAAATATCGGCTCCACGAGCCCTAAAACTCTAGCACGCAAGCTCTAAGCATATCCTCAAGAATCTGATTCGTTCTTTCTGTCTGCCCATCAGTCTGAGGATGAAACGCCGTGCTAAAATTTAGCTGAGTTCCCATCGCCTTATGTAAACTCCTCCAGAACTTCGAAGTAAATCTGGCATCTCTATCAGAAACAATAGAGATGAGCACTCCGTGTAGTCTAACGATCTCCTGCACATACAGTTTAGCTAGCTGATTCATAGAATAGGTCATCTTCACTGGCAGGAAGTGGGCCGTCTTTGTCAAACGGTCCACGATCACCCAAATACCATCGTGCCCCTTTGTCGTTCTCGGGAGTCCCACTATGAAATCCGTGGAGATCTGCTCCAATTTCCACTATGGAATAGGCAATGGCTGTAAGGTTCCGGCTGGCCTTTGATGCTCTGTCTTAACCTGCTAGCAAATCAGGCAGGTTTCTACGTACCTGGCAATCTCCCTCTTCATGTTCGGCCACCAGAAGTGTTGCCTCAAGTCTCTATACATTTTGGTGCTTTCTGGATGCACTGAATATACTGAAGAATGTGCCTCAGCCAATATTTCCTTCTTTAGCTCCTCATTGTTAGGCACGTACCACCTGTGCCTAAATTTTAATACTCCATCATCTATCAGGTTGAAGTCAGACGAACCTTCAGTTGTCATGCTCATTCGATGCCTTTCACACTCCAAATCGTTTTGTTGAGCTTCTCGTATTCTGTCCAAAATCGTCGGTCTAAGAGAAATGTTGGTGAGCATGCTGGACAACTCTGCCACAATCTCCACATCAAACTTCTCAATCTCAGACCTCAGCATTACCGACATTGATGCAATCGAAGGCTGACTCGCAGTAGGCACTCTGCTTAAGGCATCAGCGACTTTGTTTGCCTTCCCTGGGTAGTATTTAATTTCAAAATCATAATCTTTAACGAACTCCAACCACCTCCTTTGCCAGCATGTTCAACTCTTTCTATGTAAATAGATACTTTAAGCTCCTGTGATCTGAGAACACCTCACACTGCTGCCCATACAGATAGTGTCTCCAGATTTTTAAAGCAAAGACCACCGCTGCAAGCTCAAGGTTGTGTGTCAGATAGTTTTGCTCATATGGCTTCAACTGTCTAGAAGCATAAGCAATGACCCTGCCTTCCTGCATCAATACACATCCCAGTCCGATTCTCGAGGCGTCACAGTAAATACTGAACTTATCACTGTAACACCCGGTTCTATCGAACCAGCTCTCTTTTATTATTAATGGTGTACACTTTATTATGCAATAATTAAAGTAGGGTTATTGAGTGACTAGACAAGGGCATGAGAGTAAATTGGAAATTTCAAAAGTGGATAACGTATTTAAGGAAAGAGGGTTGGGTTTAATGCACTATAGCCGCCACTATCTTGCTTACCATTCCTCTTTCAGCCTTTAGCTCTGCAGCAGAACCCTCTTGGTGATTCCCTCGCCCGATTCTCCTTCAACCTAGGTAAGTTTTCCTCATTTCTCCTATGATATAGCGGTTAGATACCTGAGAGAGTACAATGTGAGGATTTTTGAGGATGCTGTGAATGAGAGTAGGTTCGGGTTTTGGTGATAAATGGGAATGCACGGGCAATAGAGTTTCAAACTGGTTTCGTTGTTCTTCTGGTTAGTTTTTGGTTAAGTTTAGTAAAGGTTTGATTGATATTCTGTTATGAACCTAGGTGAGCAGATTTCCGAAGTAGCTAGCAACCAGACAATTTCTAGGAACCAGGTAAGTGAAGTATGCTTGTGCCTTCGAGCCTACATCACAAAACATTAGGATTATGTTTACTTGAATGTGTCTGTATGTTATGCATCATATTTTAAAAGTATAGGAAAATGAATTTGAATGCATGTTGTCATGGTAAGGAATGAACATAATGAAACAGCTAGGTGAATCAGATTTACTGTTAAGGGAATTAATCCGTCCCTTAATGAGACAGTGGATATTAAGACTTTGGGAAATTTGATCCTCTTCCCATCGAACAGGGGGATCGGAAACAGCTATGTGAATCAGATTTACTATTAAGGGAATTAATCCGCCCCTTAATGAGTCAGTGGATATTTATACTTTGGGAGAGTTGATCCAACTCCCAATTTCACAAGGGGATCTGAACAGAAACGATGCGTGAACAACTGAGATGAGAAAGTAGAAATTGCATGTTTAGGAATTCATATTTCAGTATTTCATTTCATTGCTGCTTTACTTACATAGCATTAGGCTAATAGATGAGTTTTGTGATGTAGGTGAAGAAGTGACAGCAGGTGTGTTTACTAAGTTTGCTGAGGACTAGACTGGTTGGAGGAGTGCATCTATGCAGCAATCTGGCAGTTGATGAGGCGGTTTAACTGATGTCACTTGGTGTGAAGGTTTAATTGACAATGTTTCAATTTAAGTATGTTGGATTTTCATGACAGTAGTAGTTTTAATGTTTATGAACTCATTTTGAGATTTTCTTCCAGACGATTATACTCTGTTGGTGTTAATAGTGGTTTTACTAAATGTTGGAGTAGTGTCCGAATTTAAGTGGTTTTGAATGAATTTTAGTAAATTGCTCTAGTTCTTTTGGTAGTCGGAGTTTTTCTTTGTTAGAGTGAAATTGTTGTTGTTCTGTTGTCTATCGGAAGATGTCTTCAGTAAAGCCATCGGATGATGTCTTCAGTGGAAACTCATTGGACGATGTCTTCAGTGGAAGCCATCAGAAGATATAAGTAGAAGTTTTGTCGTTTAGTGACCGATGGATGTCGAGTAATAAACTTACCGGATGATGTATTAGAAGTTTTATCGTTTAGTGACCGGTGGATGTCGAGTAATAAACTTACCGGATGATGTAGTAGAAATCTTTGTCGTTTTGTGACCGGTGTATGTAGTCTGTTTAACCGGAAGACGTGAGCAAATGATTTGTCGTCTTGTGGTTGGCAGAGGCTGGATGAGTGATTCATCCGGCTGACGTCACCGGTGGAAGCCTTCGGTTGGTTTCTGCCCCTTTTCGTTGACCTTGTTCAGCGGATGATGTGTTTGACTTTTTAAACTTTAAACATTTCACGTCTAAGTCTCCATCTCTTCCAGCTGAATCATTTCCTTAATATTTTAATTGATTATCCAAACACTATTTTACAGTTTTGCTTAACTTTGCTTTGCTCAAAGATTTTCTGCTGCAAGTTTTCATGTTTTTAGCAAACGTTCAAATTTGACCTTCGAACGAAGTTTTAAATTTGGTCCGAAATTTTCTTAGTTATGTTCGAGTTTATGAGTAACAAACCAAGTTCAGAAAACTCGGAGCATTACAGTATGGTATCAGAGACATTCAGTTAAAACTTTCAGAAGATTACTCATCAGTGCCAATCGTTGTATGGAAGTACTTCAACAATTGTAAGTGTTTATGTTAACCTTAGTTAATAGATATTTAAGAGTGTAATTAACCCTGTACAGGAATTTAGTACGATGGCCAGACACCCAGGGAGACCTAGAGTGCCAAGAGAAATGCCAAATGTGAGAGGTGAAGAGGAGCCTAGTGCGATTAGGCAGCTGAATGATTTACTGCCTCAGCAAACTGATTTAGTGCGCCAACAGTCTGACCAACTAGGAGTACTGTTGAACCGAGAGGTGCAAGGAAGTGCCAACTCAGGGTTCTAACAATGAACATTTTGGATATAGATTCTGGAGACTAAGACCATCCACATTTGATGGATAGTCATTTGATCCAGTTATTGCTGAAGGATGGCTTAGAAAGATTGAGAGTATGTTTAGGTGTGCCAACATAGGAGAAGGAGACTAGGTCACGTTGGCAACATTTCACTTGGCTGGTGAAGCTCAACTTTGGGGGGAAACAATAGAGACCAGCCACTGATGTTTTGGCGATGCCTTGGGCACAGTTCAAGGACATTTTCTATGAGAAGTATTTTAACAGCACAGTCCAAACCGCGAAGAAGTTGGAGTTTCTGAACTTGAAGCAGACAGGGTCTGTAGCTGAGTACAATAGGCAATTTGAGTCCTTGTCCAAGTTTGCCGGACATTTTGCTCACAAGGACGAGGATAAAGTGTTCAAATTTGTGCATGGACTGAAGCTAGAAATTTATAGAGGAGTTAAATTTTGTGGTATTAACGGCTTGACATTCAGTGAAGTAGTGTCCAATGCTCTGGAAGTGGAAGAAGCTGAAAGGAAGTGTGCTGGACCAAAGGAGGTCTCACAAAGGTTTATCCAGCCACACTAACAAAGAGGAACGAAGAGGCCAAGTGAGGGCCAAAATAGCCAAGGAACAGGAGGGAAGGTACAGAATGCCAGGAAATTTCCCCAGTGTCCTAAGTGTTTGAAGAACCACACGGGCGAATGCAGACTGGGCTTTGGGAAGTGTTTCAATTGTGAGGAGGTTGGACACACGTTCAAGGAATGCTCGAAGCCTAGAATCACCAGATGCTACAATTGTAACAAGGTCGGCCACATTAGCAGAGACTGTCCAGTTCCTAAGAGTGGCCCTGCTATGATTAAACCGAGGATATTCTCCATGATGGAGTCGGGTGATGAAGACCAGCCTGCTGTGGTGTCAGGTACTATATTGATCAACTCTTTACCTGCTTTTACTTTAATAGATTCTGGTGCAACGCATTCGTTTGTAGCATCTGCATTTGCTGTTAAGTTAGATGTATAGTTCACCCCTTCCATGCATGTGTTTAATGTTACATTACCCTCTAGTGAACGCATGCACTCTAACCAAGTGATGCTTGGTAGTGATGTGTTAGTAGGGAACGTAAGTCTACCTGCTGATCTTATTATTATGGATATAATGGGATTTGATGTAATCCTAGGAATGGACTGGTTGTTTAAACACCACGCCACAATTTATTGTAGGACTGGAATAGTTAGCTTCCAACCCCCTGGTAGTTTGAAGCATACCTTTCAAGCTTCAAAGAGGAGTAAGAAAATGTCTGTGATGACTTCTATTAACACTAGACCTTCCCTATGTGGAGTGTATTTGTGCTTCTTAGCTAGTGTTTTAGACACACAACTTGTAGGAAAAGAAAATCCTCAAAATGTCTTAATTTTACAAAACTTTCCTGAAGTATTTCTAGATGACCTTCCTGGTTTACCACCAGATAGGGAAATTAAATTTGTTGTGGATGTTTACCCCGGCGCCGAGCCTGTGTCTAAAAATCCATATAGACTAGCACCTACCGAGCTTAAGAAGTTGAAGAAACAGTTGGAAGATTTATTGGAGAAAGGGTTCATACGCCCTAGCTTTTCACCGTGGGATGCACATGTCCTTTTTGTCAAAAAGAAGATGGATCGATGTGGATGTGCATTGATTATCGGGAACTAAATAAGTTAACTGTCAAGAACAAGTATCCATTTCCAAGGATTGATGATTTATTTGATCAACTTAATGGTGCAAGAGTTTTCTCTAAGATTGACTTTAGGTCCGGTTATTACCAGTTGAAGGTTAAATCTGAAGATATTCCAAAGACTGTTTTTCGTACAAGGTATGGACATTATGAGTTTTTGGTCATGTCCTTTGGATTGACAAATGCACCAGCAGCCTTTATGGATCTCATGAATAGAGTGTTTCATGAATTTTTGGATAAGTTTGTCATAGTGTTTATCGATGATAATTTAATCTATTCCCGTTCCAAGGATGAGCATGTTAGGCACCTGACCTTGGTGTTGGAAATATTAAAACAGCACCAACTTTACGCTAAGTTTTCTAAGTGTGAATTTTGGCTGGACCAAGTTCACTTTTTAGGACATGTTATCTCTGGGGATGGAATATCTGTCGATCCAGCCAAGGTTCAAGCAGTTAAGGAGTGGCCCCAACCAAAGAGTGCTACAGATATCAGGAGTTTTCTTGGACTTGCAGGGTATTATAGAAAGTTCATTGAAGGATTTTCGAAGATTGCTACACCCCTTACTAAGTTAACAAGGAAAAGTGTGAAGTATATATGGACTGATGAATGTGAGCATAGTTTACAGACCTTGAAACAGAAACTGACCAATGCCCCAATATTAACCCTTCCTATTGAAAACGGTAAATTTAACATTTATTGTGATGCTTCCAAAATTGGTCTTGGATGTGTGTTGATGCAAAATGGCAAGGTGATAGCTTATGCTTGTAGACAGTTGAAGACACATGAGGGGAATTACCCCACACATGACTTAGAATTAGCTGCAGTGGTATTTGCACTTAAGATTTAGAGACATTACTTGTATGGACAATCCTGCGAGATATTTTCAGATCATAAGAGCCTGAAGTACATTTTCACTCAGAAGGAATTAAATTTGAGGCAACGTCGATGGTTGGAATTTGTAAAGGATTACGATTTTGAGATTAAATACCATCCCGGCAAAGCAAATGTTGTGGCAGATGCTTTGAGTAGAGTAACAACATCAACCCCAACCATGAATTTTGGTATGCCATTAACCTTAGAGTCAAATTTCAAAGGTTTAATCTAGAAGCAGTATCTAGTGTATCAGCCATACTTTCAGCCATAACCTTAAAGCCTAAAATTCTAGAGAAAATAAAGGAAGCTCAGACGAGTGATGACGAGTGTAACAAGTACAAGTTAAGCATGAATTCTACGGACAAATCAGATTTTAACTGTTCTGCTAATGGAATCTTTAAGTTTAGAAATAGATGGATTGTCCCTGCTATTAAAGAACTTCGAGATGAGATTCTTTCTGAAGCACATTCTTCCAAATTTTCTATTCACCTTGGAAGTACGAAGATGTACAAGGATCTTAAACGACATTATTGGTGGCCAGGTATGAAAAGAAGTGTGGCAGGTTATGTGGAATCGTGTCTAGTTTGTCAATAGGTTAAAGCTGAGCATCAGAGAACTGTTGGAATGTTACAACCTTTACCAGTTCCTGAATGGAAATGGGAACAAATAACGATAGAATTTGTTGTGGGATTGCCTAGAACAGCAAAAGGACATGATGCAATTTGGGTGATAGTTGATCGTTTAACCAAGTCTGCCCACTTTCTGCCGATGAGAATGACTTACTCGATGGATCAGCTTGCTGAGTTGTATGTGCATGAAGTTGTTAGACTGCATGGAGTTCCAAGCACTAGAGTTTCAGACCGAGACTCTAGATTTACTTCTAAGTTTTGGAAAAGTTTGCACAAGGCTATGGGAACACAGCTTAGTTTTAGCACAGCTTTTCACCCTCAAACTGATGGACAGTCCGAAAGAACCATCCAAACATTAGAGGATATGCTTCGTGCATGTACATTGGATTTTCAAGGTTCTTGGAGCAAGTATCTATCCTTAGTAGAATTCTCTTGCAACAACAAATTTCAGGCAACCATAGGAATGGCACCATACGAGGCATTGTATGGACGAAAATGCAAATCACCTTTGTATTGGGATGAAGTTGGTGAAGCACAGTTGCTTGGTTTTAATATTGTGCAACAAAGTGTTGAGAAGGTTGCCCTAATCCGACAGAGAATTTTGACAGCTCAGAGTCGACAGGAAAGCTATGCAGATTGCAGGCGTAGAGAATTGGAATTTGTGATAGGTGATGAAGTTTTTCTCAAGGTATCACCATTCAAAGGAGTTGTGAGATTTGGGAAGAGAGGGGAGTTGAACCCCAGGTTTATTGGACCATTCTCAATCTTGAAAAGGATTGGGAAGACAGCCTACCAGTTACAGCTACCAACCTCTATGGAAGGAATCCATAATGTGTTCCATGTTTCTATGTTAAAGAAGTGTGTACAAGATCCATCTCAGATTATGGAACAGTAGAGTATTGAAATTCATCCTACCCTCACCTATGAGGAGAAACCAGTAAGAATATTGGATTATGCAGTGAAAGTATTGCGCAACAAAGAGGTTCCACTAGTGAAAGTATTATGGCACAACAAGAATATAAAGGAAACAACTTGGGAGCGCCAGCAAGACATGATGGACCAACATCCGGAATTATTCAGGTAACGAATTTTGAGAACAAAATTCTTTTAAGGAGGGTAGATTGTAACACCCGGTTCTATCGAACCAGCTCTCTTTTATTATTAATGGTGTACACTTTATTATGCAATAATTAAAGTAGGGTTATTGAGTGACTAGACAAGGGCATAAAAGTAAATTGGAAATTTCAAAAGTGGATAATGTATTTAAAGAAAGAGGGTTGGGTTTAATGCACTGTAGCCACCACTATCTTACTTGCCATTCCTCTTTCAGCCTTCAGCTCTGCTGCAGAACCCTCTTGGCGATTCCCTCGCCTGATTCTCCTTCAACCTAGGTAAGTTTTCCTCATTTCTCTTATGATATAGCGGTTAGATACCTGAGGGAGTATAATGTGAGAATTTTTGAGGATGCTGTGAATGAGAGTAGGTTCGGGTTTTGTTGATAAATGGGAATGCACGAGCAATAGAGTTTCAAACTGGTTTCCTTGTTCTTCTAGTTAGTTTTTGGTTAAGTTTAGTAAAGGTTGATTGATATTCTGTTATGAACCTAGGTGAGCAGATTTCTGAAGTAGCTAGCAACCATATAATTTCCAAGAGCCAGGTAAGTGAAGTATGCTTGTGCCTTCGAGCCTACATCACAAAACATTAGGATTATGTTTACTTGAATGTGTCTGTATGTTATGCATCATATTTTAAAAGTATGCGAAAATGAATTTGAATGCATGTTGGCATGGTAAGGAATGAACATAACGAAACAACTATGTGAATCAGATTTACTGTTAAGAGAATTAATCCACCCTTTAATGAGACAGTGGATATTTAGACTTTGGGAAATTTGATCCGCTTCCCATCGAACAGGGGGATCGGAAACAGTTATGTGAATCAGATTTACTGTTAAGGGAATTAATCCGCCCCTTTAATGAGTCAGTGGATATTTATACTTTGGGAGAGTTGATCCAACTCCCAATTTCACAAGGGGATCTGAACAGAAACGATGCGTGAACAACTGAGATGAGAAAGTAGAAATTGCATGTTTAGGAATTCATATTTCAGTATTTCATTTCATTGCTGCTTTACTTACATAGCATT
Source organism: Begonia masoniana (assembly GCA_022432975.1). Lineage (NCBI taxonomy): Eukaryota > Viridiplantae > Streptophyta > Magnoliopsida > Cucurbitales > Begoniaceae > Begonia > Begonia masoniana. The sequence continues at coordinate 19,040,614 of CM039503.1, read as the reverse complement.
AGGCTAATAGATGAGTTTTGTGATGTAGGTGAAGAAGTGACAGCAGGTGTGTTTACTAAGTTTGCTGAGGACTAGACTGGTTGGAGGAGTGCATCTATGCAGCAATCTGGCAGTTGATGGGGCGGTTTAACTGATGTCAGTTGGTGTGAAGGTTTAATTGACAATGTTTCAATTTAAGTATGTTAGATTTTCATGACAGTAGTAGTTTTAATTTTTCTGAACTCATTTTGAGATTTTCTTCCAGACGATTATACTCTGTTGGTGTTAATAGTGGTTTTACTAAATGTTGGAGTAGTATCCGAATTTAAGTGGTTTTGAATGAATTTTAGTAAATTGCTCAAGTTCTTCTGGTAGTCGGAGTTTTTCTTTGTTAGAGTGAAATTGTTGTTGTTCTATTGTCTATCGGAAGATGTCTTCAGTAAAGCAATCGGATGATGTCTTCAGTGGAAGCCATCGGAAGATATAAGTAGAAGTTTTGTCGTTTAGTGACCGATGGATGTCAAGTAATAAACTTACCGAATGATGTATTAGAAGTTTTATCATTTAGTGACCAGTGGATGTCGAGTAATAAACTTACCGAATGATGTAGTAGAAATATTTGTCGTTTTGTGACCGGTGTATGTAGTCTGTTTAACTGGAAGACGTGAGCAAATGATTTGTCGTCTTGTGGTTGGCAGAGGCTGCATGAGTGATTCATTCGGCTGACGTCATCGGTGGAAGCCTTCGGTTGGTTTCCGCCCCTTTTTGTTGACCTTGTTCAGCGGATGATGTGTTTGACTTTTTAAACTTTAAACATTCCACGTCTAATGTGATGACCCGAATGTGCAAGTATGGTACGATGGCTGCACGAACCGGAACCTGGATGGCAGTACGTCCGCGCGGGCGAACCGGAAGGTGACAGGTCGTAAAAAGGTGGTCATCACAATCCACATCGCTTGGGGAAGTATGTGGAAATGAAACATATGTAAAGAGACCCTTCCAACATAGCAAGACGCGTTTTGGAGCACGATTGGCAACGGATCCCATAAGAACTCCGAAGTTAAAAGTGCTTCGGCGAGAGCAATTCCAGGTTGGGTGACCTTCCGGGAAGTTCTCGCTAAATAAAGCCGTGAGGGGAGGATATTGGGTTACGGCCCAATCCCCAGAGCGGACAATATCTTGCTGGGAAAATGGGTCGTCACAACTATACTACTCATCATAACATAATCCTCAACTCGTCATAATGTAACGCCCCGAATTATCTGAACCCGGGTCGCTACTCATTACTTGACCATGACTAAGAAATTTTCGGATAAATTTTAAAACTTCATTCGACAGTCAAAATTTGACATTTTCTATACATTCAAAACATTTGAAAACTTTGCAGCGGAAAATCATTTAAACAACTATGAAGTTAGACGAACTGTAGAATATACTGTTGGGGTGATTAACGGAAGTGTTGAAGTCATCTGCCGACGACAAGGTCAACGAAAGAAGCAGAACTAGAAAACCGAAGACTTCATCAGTGACAAAACGACAAATCACCTATTTCGTTTCCGGTGACGTCAGCGGCATCAACCGAAAACGACGAAACACCCATTCCCTCTTCCGGTCAGTAAACGACAAAACACCTATTTCCTCTTCCGATGACGTCAGCCGGAGACAATTACTTCCCTCTTCCGATGACGTCAGCCGGAAGACAAATGCTTTCCTCTTCCGATGACGTCAGCCGGAAGACATACTCACCCGACTTCCATTACACCTTCTTCTGCCGATGACGTCAGCCGGAAGACAAATGCTTTACTCTTCCGATGGACGTCAGCGAAGACAAACATGAGACATCTACCGGTAGAACTTCCCTCTTCCGATGACATCAACACAATTCCTTTCAACAGAACGCAATAAACCTCTACACATATCCACTGATACAAAATTATTCAATTCCACCAATGGACTAAACAACCTGTCTATAACCCGAGAAAGATTCGACTATCTAACAGACTTAAAACATTTTACCAAAAATCCATTCATAACACTCCAAGTCATTGTATTGATCAAAATCAGTAAGAACATGAAAATCAGAAATTCTCGAAAACGAAGTCAAGCAGCTGTAATCTCCTTTACTAAAAACTCCATATACTCAATTTAAATCATTATCCACTAAACCTCTACATCTGTAAACAACATGCTAAACCGCCCCATCAGTTACCATGTCGAGGCCTGAATGCACTCCTCCAACGTCCACTATTCCTCAACATGATCAGGAGACACACCTGCTAACACTTCTTCACCTACATCACAAAACTCATCTATTAGCCTAATGCTAAGTAAGTAAAGCAGTATATGAATGAAATAAAATGCTGAGCTTAAACTCCTAAATATGCATTTCTATTTTCTCCTCTCATGGCATACATATTCGTTCATATCATGATCAGATCCCATGGTTCCCTTGGGAGTGGGATCATTCTCCCAATGTCGACATCCTCATACTCAATTAAGGGGCGGATGAATTCCCTAACCAGCTGATCTGATCCCATGGTTCCCTTGGGAGTGGGATCATTCTCCCAATGTCTAAATCCCTTCATAAGTTAAGGGGTGATTAGTTCCCTTAAGTTTTGTCTGTCGCATACAGTTCATACCTTACCAGGTCTTACATGAATTCATTTCGTAACTTTTAACAAAAACAGGATGCATGGACAGTAGAAATATTCAAGCATACATAACCTACTGTGTTGTGATGTAGGCCGAAGGCACAAGCAATACTTACTTACCTGGATTCCTGTGCAAATGCTCGGTTAAGAGCTACTTCGGGGGTTTGTTCAGGAAGTTCTCGCTAAATAAAGCCGTTGAGGGGAGGGATATTGGGTTACGGCCCAATCCCCAGAGCGGACAATATCTTGCTGGGAAAATGGGTCGTCACAACTATACTACTCATCATAACATAATCCTCAACTCGTCATAATGTAACGCCCCGAATTATCTGAACCCGGGTCGCTACTCATTACTGACCATGACTAAGAATTTTGGATAAATTTTAAAACTTCATTCGACAGTCAAAATTTGACATTTTCTATACATTCAAAACATTTGAAAACTTTGCAGCGGAAAATCATTTAAACAACTATGAAGTTAGACGAACTGTAGAATATACTGTTGGGGTGATTAACGGAAGTGTTGAAGTCATCTGCCGACGACAAGGTCAACGAAAGAAGCAGAAATAGAAAACCGAAGACTTCATCAGTGACAAAACGACAAATCACCTATTTCGTTTTCCGGTGACGTCAGCGGCATCAACCGAAAACGACGAAACACCCATTCCCTCTTCCGGTCAGTAAACGACAAAACACCTATTTCCTCTTCCGATGACGTCAGCCGGAAGACAATTACTTTCCTCTTCCGATGACGTCAGCCGGAAGACAAATGCTTTCCTCTTCCGATGACGTCAGCCGGAAGACATACTCACCCCGACTTCCATTACACTTCTTCTGCCGATGACGTCAGCCGGAAGACAAATGCTTTACTCTTCCGATGACGTCAGCCGGAAGACAAACATGAGACATCTACCGGTAGACTTCCCTCTTCCGATAGACATCAACACAATTCCTTTCAACAGAACGCAATAAACCTCTACACATATCCACTGATACAAAATTATTCAATTCCACCAATGGACTAAACAACCTGTCTATAACCCGAGAAAGATTCGACTATCTAACAGACTTAAAACATTTTACCAAAAATCCATTCATAACACTCCAAGTCATTGTATTGATCAAATCAGTAAGAACATGAAAATCAGAAATTCTCGAAAACGAAGTCAAGCAGCTGTAATCTCCTTTACTAAAAACTCCATATACTCAATTTAAATCATTATCCACTAAACCTCTACATCTGTAAACAACATGCTAAACCGCCCCATCAGTTACCATGTCGAGGCCTGAATGCACTCCTCCAACGTCCACTATTCCTCAACATGATCAGGAGACACACCTGCTAACACTTCTTCACCTACATCACAAAACTCATCTATTAGCCTAATGCTAAGTAAGTAAAGCAGTATATGAATGAAATAAAATGCTGAGCTTAAACTCCTAAATATGCAGTTTCTATTTTCTCCTCTCAGTGGCATACATATTCGTTCATATCATGATCAGATCCCATGGTTCCCTTGGGAGTGGGATCAATTCTCCCAATGTCTACATCCTCATACTCAATTAAGGGGCGGATGAATTCCCTTAACAGCTGATCTGATCCCATGGTTCCCTTGGGAGTGGGATCAATTCTCCCAATGTCTAAATCCCTTCATAAGTTAAGGGGTGGATTAGTTCCCTTAATAGTTTGTCTGTCGCATACAGTTCATACCTTACCATTCCTTACATGAAATTCATTTTCGTAACTTTTAACAAAACATGATGCATGGACAATAGAAATATTCAAGCATACATAAACCTACTGTTTTGTGATGTAGGCCCGAAGGCACAAGCAATACTTTACTTACCTGGATTCCTTGCAAATGCTCGGTTAAGAGCTACTTCGGGGGTTTGTTCACCTATATTCATAAACAGAACGTTAAACCTCAATCTAAGCTATTCAGAAATCTAAGGAGTGGGTTGGGCATTTCTATTTATCTAACATTCCCGATTCTGCTCTAATCCTCAAGCAGAATCTCTCACTCGTAACATTAACAAAATGCATACGTTGGGATCCTTAAGCTACCTAGGTACTAAAATTAGCAATTAATCGAATCAAAACTCACCTGGGTTGGAGGAATCGGTGAGGAAATCGCCTAGAGAGCTCTGCTGGGTTGAGCTGAAAACCGAGAGTGAAATGAGTATGACGGCTATACCTCATTTACTCTTTCCTTAAATACGTTATCCATTTGCAAAATTGACAATTACCCTTATGCCCTCACTTAGTTACTCATTAACCTAATTGATTTTACCCCTAATTTCATTCTATAAAATTCACACTTAGAAGATTAATAGATTATTTTAATTCTAATAAACCGGGTGTTACAATCTACCCTCCTTAAAAGAATTTTGTCCTCAAAATTCAGTACCTGAACAATCTTGGATGCTGGTCCATCATGTCTTGCTGGCGTTCCCATGTTGTCTCCTCTATATTCTGATTATGCCATAAGACTTTTACTAGTGGAACTTCCTTGTTGCGTAATACCTTCACTGCATAATCCAAGATTCTTACTGGTCTCACCTCATAGGTCAGTGTGGGTTGAATTTCAATGTTCTGTTGTTCCACAATCTGAGATGGATCCCTTAAGCACTTCTTAAGCATAGAAATATGGAACACATTGTGGATTCCTTCCATAGAGTCTGGCAATTGCAGTTCATATGCTGATTTCCCAATCCTCCTCAAGATTGAGAAAGGTCCAACATATCTTGGGTTAAGCTTCCCTCTCTTCCCAAATCTTACAACTCCTTTGAATGGTGATACCTTAAGAAAAACCTCACTACCAACTTCAAACTCTAACTTTCTGCGTCTTCTGTCAGCATAACTTTTCTGTCGACTTTGAGCTGTTAAGATCCTCTGACGGATGAGAGCAACCTTCTCAACAGTTTGCTGCACAACATCAGGACCAAGTAACTGTGCTTCACCAACTTCATCCCAGTACAAAGGTGATCTACATTTTCGTCCATATAATGCTTCATACGGTGCCATTCCTATTGTTGCCTGAAAACTGTTGTTATAAGAAAATTCCACCAAGGGCAAATACTTGCTCCAAGAACCTTGAAATCCAAAACACATGCCCGGAGCATATCCTCTAATGTTTGGATGGTTCTTTCTGATTGTCCATCTGTTTGAGGGTGGAAAGCTGTACTGAAACTAAGCTGAGTCCCCATTGCCTTGTGCAAACTCTTCCAAAACTTAGATGTAAATCTAGCATCTCGGTCCGAAACTATGGTGCTTGGAACTCCATGCAATCTAACAACTTCCTGAACATACAACTCAGCAAGTTGATCCATCGAGTATGTCGTCTTCATGGGCAGAAAATGGGATGATTTGGTCAAACGGTCAACTATCACCCAAATTGCATCATGTCCTTTAGTTGTCCTAGGTAGTCCCACAACAAAATCCATGGTTATTTGTTCCCATTTCCATTCAGGAACTGGTAAAGGTTGTAATGTTCCTGAGGGTCTCTGATGCTCGGCTTTAATCTGCTGACAACACAAACATGATCCAACATGTTCTGCCACACTTCTTTTCATACCTGGCCACCAGTAATGCTGTTTAAGGTCCTTATACATCTTCGTACTCCCAGGGTGAACTGAGAATCTAGAAGAATGAGCCTCAGAAAGAATCTCATTCCGAAGTTCCATAATGGCAGGAACAAACCATCTGTTTCTAAACTTAAGAATTCCATCGGAAGAACAGTTAAAGTCTAAATTGTCCGCAGAATCCATACTTGACTTGTACTTGCTGCATTCATCATCATTTGACTGAGCTTCCCTTATTTTCTCAAGAATTGTAGGTCTTAAGGTTATGGCCGAAAGTATAGCTGTTACATTGGATACTGCCTCTAGATTAAACTTTAGGAATTCAGATTCTAAGGCTAATGGTAAGTCAAGTATCAATGCTGAAACTGATGTTGTCACTCTGCTCAAAGCATCAGCTACTACATTCGCCTTACCGGGATGGTACTTAATCTCAAAGTCATAGTCTTTTACAAATTCCAACCATCTACGTTGCCTCATGTTTAGTTCCTTCTGTGTGAAAATGTACTTCAGGCTCTTATGGTCGGAAAATATTTCACAAGATTGTCCATACAAATAATGTCTCCAAATTTTAAGTGCAAATACCACAGCAGCTAATTCTAAGTCATGTGTAGGGTAATTCTTCTCATGAGTTTTCAACTGTCTAGAAGCATAGGCTATTACCTTTCCATCTTGCATCAACACACAACCAAGACCAATCTTGGATGCATCACAGTAAATACTATACTTACCACCTTCAACTGGAAGGGTTAAAATAGGAGCATTGGTCAGTTTCTGTTTCAAAGTTTGGAAACTAAGTTCACATTCATCGGTCCATGTGTACTTTACATTCTTCCTAGTCAACTTAGTGAGAGGTGTAGCAATCTTTGAAAATCCTTCAATGAACTTTCTATAGTATCCTGCTAGTCCAAGAAAACTTCTGATATCGGTGGCATTCTTCGGTTGGGGCCATTCCCTAACTGCTTGAACCTTAGCTGGATCAACAGATAATCCATTTCCAGAAATGACATGTCCTAAAAAGTGAACTTGGTCCAACCAAAATTCACACTTAGAAAACTTGGCGTATAATTGGTGCTGTTTCAGTAATCCTAACACTAAGTTTAAGTGTTCTGCATGCTCCTCCTTGGTTTTGGAATAGATTAGAATGTCATCTATAAATACAATGACAAACTTGTCCAAATACTCATGAAACACTCTGTTCATAAGGTCCATGAATGCTGCTGGTGCATTTGTCAAACCAAAAGACATAACCAAAAACTCATAATGCCCATACCTTGTGCGAAAGGCAGTCTTTGGGATATCTTCAGATTTAACCTTCAACTGATAATAACCTGACCTCAGATCAATCTTAGAGAAAACTCTTGCACCATTGAGCTGGTCAAATAAATCATCAATCCTAGGCAGGGGATACTTGTTCTTAACAGTTAACTTATTCAGTTCTCTATAATCGATGCACATGCGCATTGATCCATCCTTCTTTTTGACAAAAAGGACAGGTGCACCCCACGGTGAAAAGCTCGGGCGTATGAACCCTTTCTCTAACAACTCTTCCAACTGCTCTTTTAATTCCTTGAGTTCTGCAGGTGCTAACCTATAGGGATTTTTAGACACAGGTTCAGCTCCAGGGTAGACATCTACAACAAACTCAATTTCTCTATCTGGTGGCAAACCGGGAAGGTCATCTAGAAACACTTCAGGGAAGTCTTGGACAACAAGGATATTTTGAGGAGTTGCCTTACCTACAAGTTGTGTATCTAGAACACATGCCAAGAAGCACAAGTACTCCTTGCATGGTGAAGGTCTAAAATTTAAAGAAGTCATAACAGACATTTCCTTACTCTTCTCTGAAGCTTGGAAGGTATGTTTCAAACCACCAGGGGGTTGGAAACTAACTATCCCAGTCCTACAATCAATTATGGCGTGGTGTTTGAACAACCAATCCATTCCTAAGATTACATCAAATCCCATTATATCCATAACAATTAAATCAGCAGATAGATTTTTGTCTCCTACTAATACCATGCAAACATGCAACACTTGGTTGGAATGTAAATGTTCACCAGAGGGTAAAGCAACATTGAATACATGCCTAGAAGGTGTGGATTGTACTTCTAACTTATCAGCAAAAGCAGACGCAACAAAAGAATGGGTTGCTCCTGAATCTAGCAAGGTAAAAGCAGGCATAGAATTAACCAATATAGTACCTGACACAACAGCGGGCTGGTCCTCTTCGCCCGACTCCATCATGGAAAATATTCTCGGTTTTATCTTAGCAGGGCCACTCTTCAACGTTGGGCAGTCTCTGATGACGTGGCCAGTCTTATTACAGTTGAAACATCGAAGGACTCTGGGCTTCGGGCAATCCTTAAGCGAATGTCCAAACTCCTCACAGTTATAACACTTACCAGTCCCAAACTTACACTCGCCCAGGTGGCTCTTCATACATTTCATGCACTGAGGAAACTTCTTGGCATCAGGTACCTTCTTTCCAGTACCCTGACTACCCTGGCCTTCAGCAGGCCTCTTTATCCCTCTCTGCTGGTGGGGCTGAAAGAACTTTCGCGGGGCTTCCTTTGGTCCAGCACACTTCATTTCAGCTTCTTCTGCCTCCAATGCAGTAGACACTACTTCACTGAATGACAAGCCTTTGATGCCTGAATACTTTACTCCTCTGTAAATTTCTGGCTTTAGACCTTGCAGGTATTGAAACACTTTGTCCTCATTCCTATGAACGAGGTATCCAGCAAACCTTGACAGAGACTCAAATTGTCTGTTGTACTCTGCCACAGACCCAGTCTGCTTCAAGCTCAAAAACTCAGCCTTCTTAGCGTTCTGGACAGTGGTGCTAAAGTATTTCTCGTAAAAGACTTCCTTGAATTGCGACCAGGGCATGGTTGCGATATCGGGGGTGATCTCCAGCGACTCCCACCAAAGTTGCGCATCACCGGCTAGATGAAACGTTGCCAAAATGACTTTCTCTCCTTCTCCAACATTGGCACACCTGAACATGCTCTCTATCTTTCGAAGCCATTCCTCAGCGACAATCGGGTTAGATGACTTTCCATCAAATGTGGGTGGTTGCAGCCTACGAAATCTATCCCCTGAATGCTCATTGACTTGACCTGAATTGGCACTTCCTTGTGTTTCCCGACTCAATAACACACCTAACTGGTCAGATTGCTGTCGCACAATGTCTGTCTGCTGACGCATCAACTCCGTCAGCTGTCTAATTACACTTGAATCTTCTTCACTCCTCAAGTTTGGCATCTCCCTAGGTACTCTTGGTCTCCCCGGTCGTCTAGCCATTTGTATAAGGTTCTGCACAAGGTTATCTATACTTATAAACATCTTATAACTAAAGCTAACATAAACACTTACAGTTGTTGGAGTATATTCATGCGACGATTGGCACTGATGAGTAATCTTCTGAACGGTTTAGCAACATGTCTCTGATACCATACTGTAACGCCCCGAATTATCTGAACCCGGGTCGCTACTCATTACTTGACCATGACTAAGAAATTTTCGGATAAATTTTAAAACTTCATTCGACAGTCAAAATTGACATTTTCTATACATTCAAAACATTTGAAACTTTGCAGCGGAAAATCATTTAAACAACTATGAAGTTAGACGAACTGTAGAATATACTGTTGGGTGATTAACGGAAGTGTTGAAGTCATCTGCCGACGACAAGGTCAACGAAAGAAGCAGAAATAGAAAACCGAAGACTTCAGCAGACTTCCGATGACGTCAGCCGGAAGACAAATGCTTTCCTCTTCCGATGACGTCAGCCGGAAGACAAATGCTTTCCTCTTCCGATGACGTCAGCCGGAAGACAAATGCTTTCCTCTTCCGATGACGTCAGCCGGAAGACAAATGCTTTCCTCTTCCGATGACGTCAGCCGGAAGACAAATGCTTTCCTCTTCCGATGACGTCAGCCGGAAGACAAATGCTTTCCTCTTCCGATGACGTCAGCCGGAAGACAAATGCTTTCCTCTTCCGATGACGTCAGCCGGAAGACAAATGCTTTCCTCTTCCGATGACGTCAGCCGGAAGACAAATGCTTTCCTCTTCCGATGACGTCAGCCGGAAGACAAATGCTTTCCTCTTCCGATGACGTCAGCCGGAAGACAAATGCTTTCCTCTTCCGATGACGTCAGCCGGAAGACAAATGCTTTCCTCTTCCGATGACGTCAGCCGGAAGACAAATGCTTTCCTCTTCCGATGACGTCAGCCGGAAGACAAATGCTTTCCTCTTCCGATGACGTCAGCCGGAAGACAAATGCTTTCCTCTTCCGATGACGTCAGCCGGAAGACAAATGCTTTCCTCTTCCGATGACGTCAGCCGGAAGACAAATGCTTTCCTCTTCCGATGACGTCAGCCGGAAGACAAATGCTTTCCTCTTCCGATGACGTCAGCCGGAAGACAAATGCTTTCCTCTTCCGATGACGTCAGCCGGAAGACAAATGCTTTCCTCTTCCGATGACGTCAGCCGGAAGACAAATGCTTTCCTCTTCCGATGACGTCAGCCGGAAGACAAATGCTTTCCTCTTCCGATGACGTCAGCCGGAAGACAAATGCTTTCCTCTTCCGATGACGTCAGCCGGAAGACAAATGCTTTCCTCTTCCGATGACGTCAGCCGGAAGACAAATGCTTTCCTCTTCCGATGACGTCAGCCGGAAGACAAATGCTTTCCTCTTCCGATGACGTCAGCCGGAAGACAAATGCTTTCCTCGACGTCAGCCGGAAGACAATTAATTCCTCTTCCGATGACGTCAGCCGAACATACTCACCGACTTCCCTTACACTTCTTCTGCCGATGACGTCAGCCGGAAGACAAATGCTTTCCTCTTCCGATGACGTCAGCCGAAGACATACTCACCCGACTTCCTTACACTTCTTCTGCCGATGACGTCAGCCGAAGACAAATGCTTTACTCTTCCGATGACGTCAGCCGGAAGACAAAACAAACATGAGACATCTACCGGTAGACTTCCCTCTTCCGATAGACATCAACACAATTCCTTTCAACAGAACGCAATAAACCTCTACACATATCCACTGATACAAAATTATTCAATTCCCACCAATGGACTAAACAACCTGTCTATAACCCGAGAAAGATTCGACTATCTAACAGACTTAAAACATTTTACCAAAAATCCATTCATAACACTCCAAGTCATTGTATTGATCAAAATCAGTAAGAACATGAAAATCAGAAATTCTCGAAAACGAAGTCAAGCAGCTGTAATCTCCTTTACTAAAAACTCCATATACTCAATTTAAATCATTATCCACTAAACCTCTACATCTGTAAACAACATGCTAAACCGCCCCATCAGTTACCATGTCGAGGCCTGAATGCACTCCTCCAACGTCCACTATTCCTCAACATGATCAGGAGACACACCTGCTAACACTTCTTCACCTACATCACAAAACTCATCTATTAGCCTAATGCTAAGTAAGTAAAGCAGTATATGAATGAAATAAAATGCTGAGCTTAAACTCCTAAATATGCAGTTTCTATTTTCTCCTCTCAGTGGCATACATATTCGTTCATATCATGATCAGATCCCATGGTTCCCTTGGGAGTGGGATCAATTCTCCCAATGTCTACATCCTCATACTCAATTAAGGGGCGGATGAATTCCCTTAACAGCTGATCTGATCCCATGGTTCCCTTGGGAGTGGGATCAATTCTCCCAATGTCTAAATCCCTTCATAAGTTAAGGGGTGGATTAGTTCCCTTAATAGTTTGTCTGTCGCATACAGTTCATACCTTACCATTCCTTACATGAAATTCATTTTCGTAACTTTTAACAAAAACATGATGCATGGACAATAGAAATATTCAAGCATACATAAACCTACTGTTTTGTGATGTAGGCCCGAAGGCACAAGCAATACTTTACTTACCTGGATTCCTTGCAAATGCTCGGTTAAGAGCTACTTCGGGGGTTTGTTCACCTATATTCATAAACAGAACGTTAAACCTCAATCTAAGCTATTCAGAAATCTAAGGAGTGGGTTGGGCATTTCTATTTATCTAACATTCCCGATTCTGCTCTAATCCTCAAGCAGAATCTCTCACTCGTAACATTAACAAAATGCATACGTTGGGATCCTTAAGCTACCTAGGTACTAAAATCAGCAATTAATCGAATCAAAACTCACCTGGGTTGGAGGAATCGGTGAGGAAATCGCCTAGAGAGCTCTGCTGGGTTGAGCTGAAAACCGAGAGTGAAATGAGTATGACGGCTATACCTCATTTACTCTTTCCTTAAATACGTTATCCATTTGCAAAATTGACAATTACCCTTATGCCCTCACTTAGTTACTCATTAACCTAATTGATTTTACCCCTAATTTCATTCTATAAAATTCACACTTAGAAGATTAATAGATTATTTTAATTCTAATAAACCGGGTGTTACACATAATCATCAAACAATCATCAACACTAATTTCCTAGTACCCTTGTGATGTAGGGTCCTAATGGCCGAGCACCTACACACCCACTTACCTTGGTTCCTTAGCAAGCCGTGCCTTCAAGTTACTGGTTCCCACCTAGTCATGTCACATTTCAATGTTCAGAATCAATCCTAGACAAACCGAGTTCAAAACTAGTAAATCACTAAGGAAGTCTCCTAGGAATTAGGCTTATCCTATTCGGGCATTACATCAAACATCTTGTGTTCATGTCTCTATTTCCAATATCATTTAATGGCATTACACCCTCTACTACCGAAATAAATCCAACATTCAATATTTCTCAGTCTATCATCAATAACGTCCAGCATTTCAACATCAATGCCAAAAATACAAACAAACACAGAAATGCTACCACTATTATTCATCGACTGATCCTACAATCTCAAACATCAACCAAAGACTACCCTTAATTTGTAGACCTAGTAAATGAATAATCCAAAACCTTACCTAGGATTCGAATCTTTGAGGGAAATGAAGGAAGAATCAACGTTGGTGAAGGGAGAATCGTCGAGAAAAAAGTTTTGAGGGGAGGGGTCGGCTAAATGTGGGAGTTCTCATAGAGGGAGAGGTTTTTGTGAGGTTTTAGGTTTCGTTTTTTTTTATATGTACTAATTAAAATCAACCTTATTTATAATTTTTCCACTAAACCTAATTTTCTCACAAAACAAGTAACACCTGTCGTTTTAGATCCTCGTAATTTTCTTATTCCACAAACCACCCCAAAGTAATCTTCGAAATACCTGACAAAAGTTCTGGTTGTTACAGTCTCTTCCCAAAGTTCATTGATTTTAAGGAATGGTATTATTGAGGGTCGCAGTGCGTGTACTTCGTCATAAAGTGGATTAAGATGTCATTTGATGTGGGAGTGTTCTTGGGTTGAACCATCCAATTGTTGTTCGATACCACGTATGGGTGGTAGCCCTTGTGGCAATCCCTCTTTTTCTTGATCATCCTCTTCTCCTAGCAAAATTTCTTCATTTTGCTGATTAATCTCACCATTATCATTGGTTTCGGTTAAGGTGAGTATCCCTAAAAATTTGAGGTCATTTCTTTCAACCTCTTTCTTCTCTTCCACTCCTTGACTTTCCTCTTCAAGAAGAGTTTCTTCTAGTTGTTCATCATCTTGGAAATCTTCAATGAGGTCGTCCTCAGCTCGTTCTTCATCAACTTGATTACCTGTTTGAAGAAGTGGACCTTCTTCAGTGTGACAATCTTCTTCTTCTAGTATATCTTCCTCTTCTTCACTTAAGTTAGGGAATTCCTCTTCAATCTCTTCATCTTAACCCTCACTTAAGGATTCTTCATCAGGTTCATTAGGCTTTAGAGGCATAGGAGGTGGTGGTCTAGGGATGGCTAGTGATTTTGCAAGTTTCTCTACAGGTTCTTTTATCTCTTTTTCTAAAAATTGGGCAATATCTTCCCATTGGTATTTAAGCTCATCTAGTTGTTTTAAACTTCTATCTTTAAGCCGTTTTGAAGTTAGAATTGTTTGATGATTGAACCTAGTCCTTAACCTTATTTTATGTAGCACCCGAGAAATTTATCGGCTCAATTTTTATGGATATGCGGTGAACTACAATTTGATTTGAAATGATGAGTGCTAGATTAAATGAAGTAGAGTGCAAGAGTGTGTTAATTGTGGGATTTAATTAAAGAAATATAGTGGTGTACAAGTGAAATAAAATAATGAATTAAAGGAAAATAAAAATGGGGAAATAATTTAAAAGAGGATTTCACGTGAAAAAGAAGAAAAACTCCTTCTCCTTCATTTTCTTTTCTCTCTCTCTCCCTTCAGCGATTTGCAGAAACCCTCTTCACCAATTCCCAATTTCGATTCTTCATCCAAGGTAAACTTCTCACATTTTACTTATGGGTTTTTGATCTCTAGTTGAGAGGGGGTTATTGTTAGAGTTAAGTTGTGAATTGGATGGGTTTAGGTTAGGGTTTTAATGAGAGGGCCAGGGTTGCACGAAATTAGGGAGGGATTTGTTAAGTTCTTGTTTTATTGAGTGTTTAAAGATGGTTAGATGATAGTGTGGAGGAATGGTTGGGTTTGGAGGAAACCAAAATTCTAGAGTGTGCAAGGCAGATCAGTTTCGGCTGAATTCGACTAAGCCATTTACGTTAATTCGATAAACGGTCTCGACCATTTGAAAGTAGATATCCTAAGGAGTCCGTAGCACATTGAATCGTCCAAAACGGATAAGTGTATGATTAGTTACGCGATTGAGAAAATTGGTCAAAGTGTGGAATTTTGGGTTAGTTGAGTTTTAGAGGGTTGCTAGCTTCTTTTAGGAATTTTATGGATTGGATGTAGTGAAGGTTATATTAATGAAGCGTGTTATGATTTATAGGTTCACGAATTTCTTCAGCATCCTACGGTTACGAAAATTTTCAGGAGACCAGGTATGTAGAGTATGCGTGTTGCCTTCGGGCCTACATCACAGAATAGTAGGGTATGTTACATGTTTACTGTATGTGTTGTATGTCATACATCATGGTTTTAAAGATAAGAGTACAAAGCGAAAATGAATTTGCATGAATTTTATGAAACGACATGGTATGATATGAAACGAAATGAAACGAGTATGAAACTTTGAGGGAAGTAATTCGACCCTCAAATGAGACAGAGAATTGATGATTTGGGAAACTTGATCCGCTTCCCATCTAGTATGAGGATCATTGAGTAGAATCTTTGAGGAAGTAATTCGCCCCTCAAATGAGAAATAGGATTGATGATTTGAGAAAAGTGATATGCTTCCCATCTAGTATAAGGATCAATACGTGGCCTTGGGTGATCTAATCTGCCCTCCAACGGCATATGAGGATTGAGCATGTGATGATTTGGGAAAAGTGATCCACCTCTCATCTAGTATGAGGATCGTACGAGAACGAACATGTAAACAAAATGCGAACAAAAACGAAACGTGTAACGAAATGTAGAAACTGCATGTGTAGGATTCATGTATTATTTTCATTGCATCCCATTTATTACTCTACTTATTTAGCATTAGGCTAAAGATGAGTTCTATGATGTAGGTGACGATGTGATAGATGGTGAGTTTTCAGAGCACATTCAGGACTAGGAGGCAGTTGGAGGAGAACCCCCAAGCGACGACCTGGCCATCTATTGAGGCGATTTAACCATGGAGCGTCTGTAGAGTTTTTGAGTCATTTTGATGTATAGTTTGATTTTTTAAACTCTAGTAGTTGTTTGATGTGTAAACTTGTTTTGAAAACTATTTGGGAGATATCTGGCTTAAAAATGCAAGTTTATGGTTTTAAAGATTTTAAACGTTATGTTGTCCAATTTCTTGCAAAATGGTGGAGTTTTACTTAAGGTTAATAGCAGTAGGAAATAAAGGTGTCGACTTATGTTTATGAGTGACGACCTTTGAGTGTGTTAAATTGAGTAAAGTGTTAACCGGTGCACTCAGGTGTGGACCGGTCAGTGCAAAATCCGTTAAAAGTGTCGACCTGTGTGTGTCGGTGTCGACCCTTGAGCGGGTTAGACTGAACAAGGTGTCGACCGAAATTCATAGGTGTCGACCAGGTTGCTAATGTGTCGACCCTAAGGAATGACCGATGCAACCCGAGTCGGTTGAAGTGTCGACTTGTGCATTTTAGGTGTCGACCGACGCAAACAGGGGCAAATCAAGTGTTGACCGTGCCTAGAGGTGTCGACCGGTTTGAGTAAAACTGGGAAAAGTGTCAAGACCACGGGGATCGACCGATGCAAACAGAGGCAAATGAGGTGTCGACCGGTACCTACAGGTGTCGAACAGTTTATGGAGAACCAGCATAAGGTGTTGACCAAAACTTAAGGAGGTCGATCGAGATTCTTTTTATTGTTTTCAAACTTAAAGATTTTGTTTATTTTTAATTTATAACGAGTCTTCCACGCAAGAGTGTTTTCCGCTGCCAAGGTTTAAGGTTTTAAACGATGTCTTTTTAAGTCGATGGATAAAATTTTAAATTTGTCACAAATTTTATAGTAAGAGTATGCAGTAGGAGTAGCGAACCGGGTTTAGACAACTCAGGACGTTACATTTTATCCTTTAAGTTTTCTTGATGAGTTGAAGGACATTCATGACTATATTGATCCTTAAAATTGGAAGAGTTAGGATAATATCTTGAGTGGTCTTCCTTAATCATTTTATCTCTTATTGAATGAACATTTCTTTTTATCCTAGAATAGCTCAATTGATATCTATTGTTATAAGTTTTTAGATATGATTGGTTATGGATGTTCTTATCCCTATAAACGACAAATAGACTATGGTTGAGTTCATCAAAATCAAATTCTCCTCAGATAATTCTCCTCATAGTGTTCACCATTTTGTTGATAAGGAATGCCTAAACTGGTGTAGGAGTTAAGTACTTAAAATTTTAGGATGATTCATTAGCTAAATGTGACAACTTTAAGTTTTAGGCAAATTGGAGAGAAGTTTGAAATTTGAAAGTTGAAATTTAAAATTTTAATTTAATTAATTAATTTTTTTATAATTAAAGTTGTTAACTTTAGAAGGGATTAAGGATATGATTATCTAATTAAGATGTTAGGAACGCCTAATAAAATCTAAATGCAATAATATAACTATAAATTAAAATTTAAACAAAGTATAAAATGGATTGAGACATTATCACAAACATCTTCTAGGCATACTTAAATTAATTGATTATCTTCTCAAATTTAGTGACTTTATGCATTAACTAGGTCTTATAACTTTAGTACTAAATCACTATGGCAATATTTATGCAAAGATTATGCAAAAGCTTAGTAAATTTAAAAACTCAAATATGCATAAATTCCATTTTGCACAAAAAAAAAAAAAGTTTTAGTTTTGATTTTAATTACCTCAAAAATATGTTATGTTCCACCAATTTGATTACTTTTTGCAATAATTAGGTGATATAACTTTAGTTCAATGCAATGGAGTTCAAATATGGCAAGATATGCAATTAAAGTAAGAGATTCTAAGTGCACAAAGTGTATTCAAAATCGGCTAGCTTAACATTGTGACATGCAATTTGAATTTCCAATTTAATGCAATAATCAACCATTTAGCATAGCAAAATAAGTTTGTAACACTTTAGATCATGCTTATATTAAGTTAATAAGATGCTGAAATAACAAATTTGACAAATGCACGAAATTTTAAGTGACAAATGCTAGTAATGCATTTTATCAAACACCTAATAGGCAACATTAAATTGATCAGTTCAATTTCTTAATCAAGCAACTAAATTTTTAACCACAATATATTCAGAATAATCCCAGATTAAAATTAGAACAAAGATATAATAAAAAAGAAACACAACAATAACACAAAAACAAGCAACAAGAATCGACAAAAATGGGTTTTTAAGCCACCCTTGGCGGTTTACCTAAAAACTGATTCCAACTTGTTCCAAATGCCAAAACTCTTAAATAGGTTAGTTAGAATACCACTTGAGATGATTATATAATGAACTAAGGTGCTGGAAACGAAATACAGAATGAAAATGAAAAGAAAAACAGATTAGAAGAGAAGATACAAAACCGAGCATGAAGGGTAGAAACCCATGACTCGCGACCTCAATAGACTCTCATCAATCTGCAAAATGGTCAACTAGAAATTAATAGGGGATGAAAATATGAAGAGAAAGAGCTAAAAAGTAGAAAGAAAACTTGAGAGAAACCGGACTTAAAGCAATGGAACAGTAACTATAGAAAAACTGTTTTGTTTTTAAAATCCAAATGTGCTTCACGTGATTTTTGCACAAGTTTGCAATCCGATTTTAACCAAAAATGAAAACGATTTTTTTAAAGAAGAAAATGCTTAGGGAAGCCTCTAAGCTCTGATACCACTTGATGAGCCAAGCCATAAAAAATAACTAGCTCAAAAACCCACAAAAACTAGAGAGTGCTTGGGTAATAGGGTGCTCGGCTTTTATGTTGAAAAATGGATGAAAATGAAAATGAGGATGATGTCGAAACGAAAGGTAATAAAAATATGAAATGTAGAGAAGTGTGTGAGGAAGAAAAATCGTGAAAATGGCAATGGACAAAGATGAACGAAAATGGGTGAAAAATCGTGGTGAAGTGAAGCCCCTTAGAGGCCCTTAAAGGTATCTTATGTTATAGTTTGAGGTTTAGGTGTTTTCCAAGAAAAATCACCACAACCTTGGAGAAGGCTTGCCTCCTTTAACTTATATGCTCTCCAAAGAGAGAGGATGAAGAAGGAATAGAGATATACAAGCACCTTTAAGCTTGAATATCAATGGAGGTTTGATACTCCTCATGATTTTGGCACAAACCGTGGACTCCAAAGAGCAATGCTCAAAAGGAAATATAATTATATTCAAATTTTGGCAAAAGGTTTCAGCCATTACAATAGGTATGCTATATATAGAACTAGGGTTGATTTAGGGTTTCCATAAAGTGAATGGATATGTGCCATGGAAGGATGAGATGCTTCCATGTGCCACCAATCCATGTGGGCGGAGCCCAATATGATCCAAGGAAGGGAATTTTGTTAAGTCATCCTTCCTTGGGCCTTCTCTACTTGGGCTTGCTTGGATGAACCTTCAAGCTTTAGGTCTCTTTTGGGCCTTTTTTCCTTGGGCTCAAGTGAAAGTGTAATGCTCCAAATTATGCAATGGTAAAATGGGCCTCCCAGAGTGGCCCGAGTCCAAGTCTCCATATGATGCCTCCAAGTGCTCCTCCATGTGATGACTCTCAAATGCTCCAAGCAAGGCCTCCTAAAGTGGGCCAGGTGATGGGTCAAATGTTGGTCCCCCAAAGTGAGGGCCAAGAATGGTAAACCCCAATCAAGCCACCGTATGTGACTAAGTCTAAGTAGTGTAGGTAAAACATAAACTAATGGCCTAGAGTTTTCCAAATACAAATAACGAGAAAAAAAAATGAAAAATTACAAAAGTTGTCCTTCGGAAGACAAATTCAGGCTTTTGCTACTTCAGCTGGTGCTCTAAGAGTTTTCTTCTTTTTCTCCGAGCTTTCCAAGGGAATCCATGTAGCAACAATGTCTCTCAAACCAAACTTCCATGCGTCATCAACACCTACAAAAAAAACACGTAATAAGTAAAGAGAATAATTAAAGTTTGGTTATTGGATTTTTGAGTGATTGGGCCCCTAGGCATGTCAAGAGTGTTATGCCGTGTTATGACAAGTTGGTGTATATGGTACACAAAAATTAGTGTTCATGCTCAAATTTTTAGTTTACATGGTATATAACCATGTCATAAGATCATGCTTGTGAGTATAAATGGAAGAAAATGTCAATTCCTATATGTTTGAGCATATAGTGTCAAGTTTGCTCAAAACTATGAAAAATCTGGACAGTTTCGGTTTGTGTATTATTAGCCTAAGCTAATGGTTTCCATTTGTACAATTGGATATGTATACCATGAGATATGAGGTTTTGAATCTGATGCAAAAAAATGAACTATATTCTTAAATTCTTAGTTTTTAAGGGTTGAATCGCTACATTATGTGCCAAGCAAATGTAGTTGAGTATTCATGTTGAATCATGGGTAAGTTTACCCCCCTCTTAAGGAACCATTGGCTCTAGAATTTACTTAAATTGGATGAGTATGGTATGGGTTATGCATGTTTTAAAATGTGGTGCATTAAGAAGTTAATGGTGAAGTTGGTATATTATAGGTTTATCAAGTCGCAAGGATGTAGATAGATAAAGTTGTTCTAAATTGTGCTAAGAACATAAGGTAAGCAATGTGTGTGTGTATGCTTTTGTAACATCCCCTTAATTTTTACCTTTGTACTATTTCTAAAATTTGCATGAAATTTAAACTTTTAGTCTGTAATTAATCATGCATGCATAAGGGTGTTTAACCCCAATCAGCAGAAGACTATTCACGTATGGACAATCTCACACTAAATTAAACTTTGGTAAAACAGTGATAAAATAATAAAACAGAGGCTTTCTATCGGGTTTCATCAAATGAACAATTGGTCTCTGGTTTCATCAAATGAGCAGTGAATTTGGACGATGACAAAATCTTTCTATCGGGTTTCATCAAATGAACAATTCGTCTCTGGTTTCATCAAATGAACAGAGGAGGATGATGTTTCTTTCTATCGGGTTTAGACGACAAAAACAGAAGAAGGCGTGGACGACAGAAACTGTCGGCAGAATGGACGTTTAAAATAGCAGACAAAATGGACGACGGAAATAGCAGACAACGTGCACGTTTAAAACCAGAAGGCAATGTGGACGTTTGAGACAGAAGACATCGTGGATGTTTGAAACCAGAAGGCATCGTGGACGTTTGCAAACAGAAGGCATCGTGGACGTTTGCAAACAAAAGGCATCGTGGACGTTTGCAAATAGAAGGCATCGTGGACGATGGAGACAGAAGGCAGTGTGGACGACTGACTTTCTCTGCCAGAATACTTAACTAAACTTTATCGTCCAGGGACTTACTTAGACTTTTCATCCACAGACCATGTGATTTTGTTGTCCACAATCCACGTGACTTCATCGTCCATAGACTTTGGACAATGACCTTCTCTGTCAGAAACACTCAACTTAATTTTATTGTCCACAAACTTTGGACGATGGCCCTACTCTAAACCATGCATTACTCGATCGATCGCCCGTTCCTGGCGATCGATCGGCTAGCTCTCTGGATTTTGTCCAGAGAGCTGCCCTCATTTACTTTCCCCTGTACCTACACATCATTCATGTAGAACTTCTAGAAAAGATCAGAATAACATTTCATCTTCGTTCATTCAATTTCCATAAAATTAAAATAAAAGCTTAGCATAACATTTTATAAACTGAGTTTACCGAAACCCCAAAACATCTCTTTGTCTACTTTCCAGATACCTAACATCCTAAAATGTTTCAACTATACAAATTTCCTATCTAGTCAACTATCAGCCCAAAACAACCCAAAATCCTCAAAATACCTAACCATTTACTCCCACGGGTCAAAAGCGCCTCAACTACTCAGCACACTCCTACGGGCATTCTTCTTCAATCTGTTCATACATCGGGTGGAGGAATCTCATCCTCACCTGTATCAAGACCACCTACACCATAAAGACAACTATGAGCTAAAGGCTCAGTAAGCTTCGTAAATGCAATGCATACTGTGCATATGCGGTTCATAAATCATGCAGATATTTTCAGAGTTTCATTACAGAACAGATTACAGACAGAATGACACCGAGGTCTAAACTCTCACCAGATGGAGAGGGCACGTCTGGCGGTTAGACAGCCCTTTCCATCTACCGGGGGGAAAACATGCTTACATCCGTAAACAGCCATGCCTGAACCCCACCTCGCCATAACCAGATAACAGATTACGTAGATTCGTTTCATTAGTTCATTTCTTTTTCTTAAACACGTGTAGAAATTCGTTTTCATGCTCTTTGAAAGACGTGATGCATGAACAATTAAATGCATAACAGCATTTGTACCATCAAGACGATAAAAACATAACCTATAAAAGTAACTAATCCTAACTACACAACCAAAGCAATTAAACAAACAAAAACTCCAATATTCCTCAACACAACTTCGACATACGGTGTAGGCCAATCGGCCATAGTAAGTCACGAGAACTTACCTGTTGTCCTTAGTGCACCGAGCCCCGTCCGCGAGCTTTGTTCACCTAAGCCAATCCACATCATTCATTATCAAAACTGAGCCTAAACAATCAAACTCTAACCTTCATCAATACATCGACTAATTATGTCCGATAACTATCAATACATCCAATAGAGGCGTGGTCACGGTAAACCTATCGATTTCAAACCTTAATCTACGTTTTTTAACAGAACTCTAACTAAAGTTTCAACCGTTCCCTAGCCTTAAACGGGAAACTACATCATCCAAACGCTAGAAGTTTACCTAGAATGTCGATTGCTGAAGAAGATCGATTGATCGGAGAGGAAAATCACCAGCGTGAGGGAGGAGGCATCGCCTGGAATGAAATCGCCAGAGAGGGAGGAAAAGAAAATCGTGAAGTGTTCTGGAGAAGAAAAGGATTTTCCCTTATTTTATACAATTGACTTGTCAAATGACCGTTTTGCCCTTCCTTTGATTTTATATTAGTTTCGTCATTTGTTTCGTTATTTAGCTAACCATTCGGTTTCTCCAAAATTTTCTTACTTCTCCTAAAATCCATATTAATCATTAGGATTCTAATAAAGCTCTCAATTCGCAAAACAAGTTTAATTTGACATATTTACAATAATGCCATTATTCATTGGAATATTAAAATCTCGTAAAACCGGGTGTTAAAATTTTGTCCTTAAAATTTGATTTAGCTTATAGTCCTTGACATTAACGTCTCATGTCTTGTGGCCTTATACTTCTATTTACAATCGCTCCATTCCTTTCAAGTCTCTTCCCTCCATCTCTCCAAATTGAATTTTCTCTCTAGGAACTTTGACCTTATTTATATTTACAGTCAATCTTCATGGTTCTAAATTAAACACCCCCCCCCTAAAACCAAATGTCGCAACGATAGCCTCCTGACCACATCCGCTGTGTTTGATTTGATTAATCAAGCCCTTGGTTATGCATCGTGTGCTAGCAATCTCTACGTCCCCGACTTGAATAACCCAACTGCATTAATATGCACATAAACAATTTACACACATGTTGGTTTCAATTTAATCGTCCATGAGTTGAACTTCCTTACCCTTCCGACTTGGCCTTATATTCGGGCTTCCCAACTAACATTCCAATCTTTATGTTTCGCAAACTACCTTACCAAAATGGCTCAAGGCCCCAACAAGTCCAATTGGGAGCTAAAATCACTACTTTCGTAAGATCCTGGTTTTTTGTAGGCAAGATCCTATAAACATCACATTTTTATTCAAAGCCACCTTAATGAGCTCACTCGTTATGCCCTTAACTGGAATCTCCATTCCATCTACATTATGCTTATTGCTTAACTTAAATCTTTATTAACTTTGGGCACAGTCAAATCCCAAAGTTTCACCATTGATATACTCCAAACTATTCATTCTAACCTTAGGTTATTTGCGTATTTATTGGTATCGACTTGTCAAATACAAGTCGAATTTCTGGAAATTTCTAACTTAGTCTCACTTCTAAGTTCGCTTAAACGGTTTCCTGAGCAAATCCTCATCCTCCTTACTCAATAAATTGCGAATTTCACGAATCGCACGACATTAACCACTGAGTTAAACTTCTAATCTTAACTCTTCATTTAATATAACAATCCCCTGCACTTATCTCTAATATTGCACAAGGATTTCTTTGAGGTTACACAATGGTCTACCCTCTTTCGTTCCTCCTATTCCGGTTTTGAATATTCAACTTGGCTCCACCGTAATGATTTATTCTACGATACTCTTGTTTGAAAACTTGTTGTAAATAAGTTTACGCTCTTAATCCAATTCTCCTCAAATTCTCAAATCTTGCCTTTTTTTATTTCCAACAATTTAGAACAATTCTTCCTTGCCCACCCTCTTCGTACTGTGGTTATTAGGAGCAAACACCCCTTGGGTCCTAGGTTTTTCTTTGTTCATCAATATCTCGAGCTGACGAGATTGCCTATCTATATGTTGCGCTTGTTGGTTAAGATGTTGAGCTTGCATACCCATATGTTGGGCCTGACGATCGAGCAAATCAGTCAGCCTATCCAGGGCTTCATCCCTAGTGTCTCTACCTCGAACCATTTGTAACCCTATAAAATGTATAGACAAATAATCCTAAGCAATCAAAATAAGAAACTCATAACGTACTTACAGTTGAAGAAGTATGTCCGTGTAGTGGCTGTGCAGTCGAGCAGTCTACAGAACCAATTTTAAAACCCGGGAGCTCTGATACCATAACTGTAACGTCCCCTTAATTTTTACATTTGTACTATTCCTAAAATTCACAAGAAATTTAAACTTTTATTCTGTAATTAATCATGCATGCATAAGAGTGTTTAACCCAAATCAGCAGAAGACTATTCACGTATGAACAATCTCACACTAAATTAAACTTTGGTAAAACAGTGATAAAATAATAAAACAGATGTTTTCTATCGGGTTTCATCAAATGAACAATTCGTCTCTGGTTTCATCAAATGAACAGTGGAGGAGGATGTTTCTTTCTATAGGGTTTAGACGACAAAAACAGAAGAAGGCGTGGACGAAAGAAACTGTCGGCAGAATGGACGTTTAAAATAGCAGACAGAATGGACGACAGAAAATAGTAGACAACGTGGACGTTTAAAACCAGAAGGTAGTGTGGATTTTTGAGACAAAAGACGGTGTGGACGTTTGAAACCAGAAGGCATCGTGGACGTTTGCAAACAGAAGGCATAGTTGACGTTTGCAAATAGAAGGCATCGTGGACGTTTGCAAACAGAAGGCAACGTGGATGATTGACTTTCTCTGCCAGAATACTTAACTAAACTTTATCATCCACGGACTTACTTAGACTTTTCGTCCACAGACCACGTGATTTTGTTGTCCACAATCCACGTGACTTCATCGTTCACAGACTTTGGACGATAACCTTCTATGTCAGAAACACTCAACTTCACTTTATCGTCCACATACTTTGGACGATGGCCCTACTCTAAGCCACGCATTACCCGATCGATCGCCCCTTCCTGGCGATCGATCGGCTAGCTCTCTGGATTTTGTCCAGAGAGCTGCCCTCATTTACTTTCCCCATTACCTACACACCATTCATCCAGAACTTCTAGAAAAGATCAGAATAACATTTCATCTTCGTTCATTCAATTTCCATAAAATTCAAATAAAAGCTTAGTAGAACATTTTATAAACTGAGTTTACCGAAACCCCAAAACATCTCTTTGTCTACTTTCCAGATACCTAACATCCTAAAATGTTTCAACTATACAAATTTCCTATCTATTCAACTATCAGCCCCAAACAACCCAAAATCCTCAAAATACCTAACAATTTATTCCCACGGGTCAAAAGTGCCTCGACTAGTCAGCACACTCCCACGGGCATTCTTCTTCAATATGTTCATACATCGGGTGGAGGAATCTCATCTTCACCTGTATCAAGACCACCTACACCATAAAGACAACTATGAGCTAAAGGCTCAGTAAGCTTCGTAAATGCAATGCATGCTGTGCATATGCGGTTCATAAATCATGCAGATATTTTCAGAGTTTCATTACAGAACAGATTACAGACAGAATGTCCACGAGGTCTAAACTCTCACCAGATGGAGAGGGCACGTCTGGCAGTTAGACAGCCCTTTCCATCTACCGGGGGGAAAACATGCTTATATCCTTAAACAGCCATGCCTGAACCCCATCTCGCAATGACCAGATAACAGATTACGTAGATTCATTTCATTAGTTCATTTCTTTTTCTTAAACACGTGTAGAAATTCATTTTCATGCTCTTTGAAAGACGTGATGTATGAACAATTAAATGCATAACATAAACATACAGCCTGTGTACCATCAAGACGATAAAAGCATAACCTATAAAAGTAACTAATCCTAACTACCAGCCAAAGCAATTAAACAAACAAAAACTCCAATATTCCTCAATGCAACTTCGACATACGGTGTAGGCCAATCGGCCATAGTAAGTCATGAGAACTTACATGTTGTCCTTAGTGCACCGAGCCTCGTCCGCGAGCTTTGTTCACCTAAGCCAATCCACATCATTCATTATCAAAACTGAGCCTAAACAATCAAACTCTAACCTTCATCAATACATCGACTAATTATGTCTGATAACTATCAATACATCCAATAGAGGCGTGGTCACGGTAAACCTATCGACTTCAAACCTTAATCTACGTTTTTTAACAGAACCCTAACTAAAGTTTCAACCTGTTCCCTAGCCCTAAACGGGAAACTACATCATCCAAACACTAGAAGTTTACCTAGAATGTCGATTGCTGAAGAAGATCGGTTGATCGGAGAGGAAAATCACTGGCGTGAGGGAGGAAGCGTCGCCTGGAATGAAATCGCCAGAGAGGGAGAAAAAGAAAAATCGTGAAGTGTTCTGGAGAAGAAAAGGCTTTTGCCTTATTTTATACAATTGACTTGTCAAATGACCGTTTTGCCCTTCCTTTGATTTTATATTAGTTTCGTCCTTTGTTTCGTTATTTAGCTAATCATTCGGTTTCTCCAAAATTTCATTACTTCTCCTAAAATCCATATTAATCATTAGAATTCTAATAAAACTCTCAATTCGTAAAACGGGCTTCATTTGACATATTTACAATAATGTCATTATATATTGGAATATTAAAATCTCGTAAAACCGGGTGTTACAGCTTTGCCTTTTGACCTACATCATAAAGTGTGAAGGTGATGGTTGTAATTGATAGATATGTTACTATTAGATTAATGTAATGTTATGATTAAACTAAGATAGACAAATTAAAATGGTATGACAATATGGAAATAATATTGAGGATATGAAATGTTTAGCATCATGTTTATAAGTATTCTACATGTGTCATGCATTATTTTTTACAAAAGCATCAAAAATGATTTATGCATATGTTTTTGTAACACCCCCGAACCCACCTTGGCTCGAAGCGCTACATTGCTAACTAATCCCACGCTAAAACCTCATTAATTAAAAAATAAAATTAACACCGCAGGATTTAAACTAAATCTCCTAAAACTCTTTTAGGTCATACCTAGTTGCCTAGACTCCTTTAATCCTAACCTTTAAGCACCACGGCGTCCTTCCCGAAAATTTTGGCAAAGTAACGCCTGAAAATGGCGCCTCCAAAATGCTAGATACCTGCATACAATCCAATCCCAAACAATCCAGAATAATCTTACTTCACTAACCAGCTATCCACTCAACAATCCCACATACAAAAAAAACCTCCAAATACAGGGCGACACATCACCCTTAACCTAACAATATACAACAAATACAATTAGTTACGCTTTCCCATCATTTCTACAAACAGACATCTAAAATAAACTATCAAATATAAAGCCCCACATCTCCCGAAGACCATGGTGGAGTCGCCCCCGAAAACTGCCCAACAATGCTTAACCAACGGAGAAGACAACCAACCAACAAACAATAAACAACCAACAATGCTTAACCAACGGAGAAGACAACCAACCAACAAACAATAAACAACCAACAATGCTTAACCAACGGAGAAGACAACCAACCAACAAACAATAAACAACCAACAATGCTTAACCAACGGAGAAGACAACCAACCAACAAACAATAAACAACCAACAATGCTTAACCAACGGAGAAGACAACCAACCAACAAACAATAAACAACCAACAATGCTTAACCAACGGAGAAGACAACCAACCAACAAACAATAAACAACCAACAATGCTTAACCAACGGAGAAGACAACCAACCAACAAACAATAAACAACCAACAATGCTTAACCAACACAAAACATTCAAAACATGCTTAACCACAACCAAACGTTTAAAACCACTCTTAACCACAACCAAACGTCAAACAACAAACAACAAACAACAAACAACAAACAACAAACAACAAACAACAAACAACAAACAACAAACAACAAACAACAAACAACAAACAACAAACAACAAACAACAAACAACAAACAACAAACAACAAACAACAAACAACAAACAACAAACAACAAACAACAAACAACAAACAACAAACAACAAACAACAAACAACAAACAACAAACAACAAACAACAAACAACAAACAACAAACAACAAACAACAAACAACAAACAACAAACAACAAACAACAAACAACAAACAACAAACAACAAACAACAAACAACAAACAACAAACAACAAACAACAAACAACAAACAACAAACAACAAACAACAAACAACAAACAACAAACAACAAACAACAAACAACAAACAACAAACAACAAACAACAAACAACAAACAACAAACAACAAACAACAAACAACAAACAACAAACAACAAACAACAAACAACAAACAACAAACAACAAACAACAAACAACAAACAACAAACAACAAACAACAAACAACAAACAACAAACAACAAACAACAAACAACAAACAACAAACAACAAACAACAAACAACAAACAACAAACAACAAACAACAAACAACAAACAACAAACAACAAACAACAAACAACAAACAACAAACAACAAACAACAAACAACAAACAACAAACAACAAACAACAAACAACAAACAACAAACAACAAACAACAAACAACAAACAACAAACAACAAACAATGCTTAACCAACGGAGAAGACAACCAACCAACAAACAATAAACAACCAACAATGCTTAACGAACGGAGAAGACAACCAACCAACAAACAATAAACAACCAACAATGCTTAACCAACGGAGAAGACAACCAACCAACAAACAATAAACAACCAACAATGCTTAACCAACGGAGAAGACAACCAACCAACAAACAATAAACAACCAACAATGCTTAACCAACGGAGAAGACAACCAACCAACAAACAATAAACAACCAACAATGCTTAACCAACGGAGAAGACAACCAACCAACAAACAATAAACAACCAACAATGCTTAACCAACGGAGAAGACAACCAACCAACAAACAATAAACAACCAACAATGCTTAACCAACGGAGAAGACAACCAACCAACAAACAATAAACAACCAACAATGCTTAACGAACGGAGAAGACAACCAACCAACAAACAATAAACAACCAACAATGCTTAACCAACGGAGAAGACAACCAACCAACAAACAATAAACAACCAACAATGCTTAACCAACGGAGAAGACAACCAACCAACAAACAATAAACAACCAACAATGCTTAACGAACGGAGAAGACAACCAACCAACAAACAATAAACAACCAACAATGCTTAACCAACGGAGAAGACAACCAACCAACAAACAATAAACAACCAACAATGCTTAACGAACGGAGAAGACAACCAACCAACAAACAATAAACAACCAACAATGCTTAACCAACGGAGAAGACAACCAACCAACAAACAATAAACAACCAACAATGCTTAACCAACGGAGAAGACAACCAACCAACAAACAATAAACAACCAACAATGCTTAACGAACGGAGAAGACAACCAACCAACAAACAATAAACAACCAACAATGCTTAACCAACGGAGAAGACAACCAACCAACAAACAATAAACAACCAACAATGCTTAACGAACGGAGAAGACAACCAACCAACAAACAATAAACAACCAACAATGCTTAACGAACGGAGAAGACAACCAACCAACAAACAATAAACAACCAACAATGCTTAACGAACGGAGAAGACAACCAACCAACAAACAATAAACAACCAACAATGCTTAACCAACGGAGAAGACAACCAACCAACAAACAATAAACAACCAACAATGCTTAACGAACGGAGAAGACAACCAACCAACAAACAATAAACAACCAACAATGCTTAACGAACGGAGAAGACAACCAACCAACAAACAATAAACAACCAACAATGCTTAACGAACGGAGAAGACAACCAACCAACAAACAATAAACAACCAACAAAACATTCAAAACATGCTTAACCACAACCAAACATTAAAACCACTCTTAACCACAACCAACGTTTAAAACCACTCTTAACCACAACCAAACGTCAAACAACAAACAACAAACAATGCTTAGCCAACGAAGAAGACAACAGGCCAACAAATGACAAACAACCAACAATGCTTAACCAACGGAGAAGACAACCAACCAACAAACAATAAACAACCAACAATGCTTAACGAACGGAGAAGACAACCAACCAACAAACAATAAACAACCAACAATGCTTAACCAATAGAGAAGACAACCAAACAACAATTATCATAACATAAATTCTACCGTTCCGTGGTGTAGGCCCTAAGGCAAAACAAACGTCCTCTACTTACCTGAACTCTTGCACCGCACTTACTCGATTTGGCTATGTAAATTTCCCCACTCGGTAACCTATCACATTCACAAAAGTCACTTAAGCATCACAATTCACTTCTAAAGAATATTTAAGCTAACTCTAACCACAATTATTCAAACTTCATTCAAATTAAGCCTACATTCACCAATTACTCTCAAACTACTATTTCTAGCCCAATCCAACAAAAACCTAACGAAACGGGCCACCAATTTGGGTTCGGTAAAAACCGACCTGAAACCTCAAACGTGCATAACTTTTGCGTCGGTTATCAGAATCGAATGATTCCAGCAGCCACGTACTCCTCTAATAACCAATTTTAGCCTGCCAAAAGGAATTTGAAAACAAACGACCCTAGCTAGGTCAAATATCACAAAATCCGAACTGCCCCTTTACCCGGAAAATCCCCCATTTTGGTTTTTCATCAATTCTCACTCAATTCCTCACTAATCAACCACAAATACCTTCAATTAACATAATCTAACTAAAAATCTCGTTCTACAAGCAAAAACCCGAAATGCCCTAAAGAGGGCTCTCTGATTTTTCACCCAAACCGGCTCCCCACGGCCAGGCGACTAAAACTGGACCAAGGGTCGGCAAACCCACGCCGGAGGTGTCCAAAATCGGCCGGTGATCGGAGCTTAAACTCGCTCCTCACACTCGGCCTCTAACAGAGCAAAAACAGGGAGCAAAAACAGGGAAAACTCATGCTTACCAGTCAGTACGAGCGCGGAGACATCCGGAACCTCCTCGCCGGAGTTGTCTGGCCGGAGAACGGCAAGAAATCGCCGGTGTTCATCGCCCCTCGCCCTCGTTCCCTCTCCCCTGCCTTCACTGCCCGACTGCTCGACGACAGAATGGCTTCGGCCATTCTGTCGTTTTATGTTTATTTATTTTTTTTAAATAATAATAATAATAATAATAATAAGAATAAAACTAACTGTTAATTAATCCTCAATTACCGTTTTGCCCTCCCGTGTTTCCGACCAATACAAATTTCGTTAAATCTCGTTATTAAATTAACCTAATCCCCGTCTTAATTTCAACTTAATTTCAATCAAATTATTTACTTTACATTTCAATTAATTAAAACTCAATTACTTAAAACAACCTATTTTATTATTATTTTAAATTTAATCTTGGGTGTTACAGTTTTCATGTAAGGAAGAAAGAAAAACTGAAACGATATGAATGTACGTAAATAGTTATTGTGGGGCGAGGATCGAGTTTGGTTGTCCCGCATGAGGTGGACCAAATGGTGCCAACTCCCCCTAGATTGAATTAACCCCAAGTGAAAGAAAAGAAAAGAAAGAAAAACTGAAAGAAATTATTTTTTTATGAAATGCATATTCATGAATTATTCATACTTATATCATTATACATTACTTGCTGAACATTAGGTTCACTTGATAAATTTTATAATGTACGTGATGAAATCACAGGTAGGACTTACAAAAATGCATCAGAATAAAGAAGGCAGTTGAACAAGTTTGTCCACAGAGAGCACTAGTGGTTGTTAGAGCAATTTTGACCTGTGGGCGACTCATTCATATATTTTGGTATGTAATGTACAAGTATGATTTGTAATGTTTGTATAAAAGGACTTTATGGTTCAAAACCACGTTTTGTAAATGTAAATGGGTCTAAGAACTTTGGTTGGTTTGTTATGGTTGGTATAAAAATTAAATGGATTTATCCCTTGTTTATTAAACAATGAAAGGTTTAATTATACTTAATTTTGATAATAATATATATTTTAAAATAATGGTCTACTAATATAAACTCTTATGCGTTGACAAAAAAAATTATTATGATTTTCAAGTTTATTAAGGCTTTTAAGAACATTTTATAAATTATAGTCTTAGAGCCACCAGGTTTAAAGCATTTCTGTAGACTGCCTAATAATACAAGTCTCTACACGGGGATGCTTCATCAACTATAAGTATGTTTCATGTTGAATTATTTTATGTAACATAACTGCAATTGTCCTTTCTTTGAATATTGCACAATATGGTGAGGGATAAAAGGAGGGTAGTGTTAACTTAAAGTATGTTTTAGAGTTAATATATATTTTAAAATAATGGTCTACTAATATAAACTCTTATGCGTTGACAAAAAAAATTATTATGATTTTCAAGTTTATTAAGGCTTTTAAGAACATTTTATAAATTATAGTCTTAGAGCCACCAGGTTTAAAGCATTTTTGTAGACTGCCTAATAATACAAGTCTCTACACGGGGATGCTTCATCAACTATAAGTATGTTTCATGTTGAATTATTTTATGTAACATAACTGCAATTGTCCTTTCTTTGAATATTGCACAATATGGTGAGGGATAAAAGGAGGGTAGTGTTAACTTAAAGTATGTTTTAGAGTTAATATATATTTTTTATAATAAGTCTTTCTATTCAAGATTTCGTTGATTGATGATTATGTCGATAATAAGTACGGAAAATATTCTTCTATTGCTTCTCATTGAAAATTTCCTTTAAAAGGAGTAATGCTTGAAAAAATTGCAGAGAGTTTCAAGTTTGTGTTCAAGATTTTTCGGTTTTCAATAAAATTTTAGAACTTGAAGTTAAATTTTTGTAAAAATGTCTTCAAAGTGTCGATCAAAGTGACAGAGTGTCGACTGCTAGTCATCTTTATGAAACTCCAAAAATCATCAAGTGTTGATCGAATAGTGTTAGTGTTGACCGCATAAACTAATGCAAAAATTCCAGAGAGTTTCAAGTCTCTACTGGACAGTGCCATTGTCAACCGCATGATCAAATCCAGAAATTTCAGTAGCCTTAAAGTGTCGACCGAGTTGTTGAAGGGCTTTTAAAATGACACGCAACGTCAGCAATGTCGACCGAGCAAGAGAAAGTGTCAACCGCACTAGCTGTTTTTTGATAATAATCTCAAAAAATTTAAGAGGTAAATGCGCAAAATTGATAAAGATATGAAGTAAACAACGATGTTGGTTTGTTAGACGCTAATTTGGGACGCCTAGCAAGATTTGGTTGATTCGAATGAAGAACACTCCAACGATCTAAAATTGTAACACCAGGGATTTTTTTATAAAAAAAAAAATTTATGCAGGTATTTAGCATTTTGGAAGCGCCATTTTCAGGCGTTACTTTGTCAAAATTTTTGGGGAAGACGCCGTGATATTTAACAGTTAGAATTAAGGGAAATTAATGAGTCTAGGCAGCTAGGTATGACTTAAGAGAGTTTTGAGAGACTTAGCTTTAATTCTACTTTGTCAATTTTATTTTAAATTATATTTTAACGTGGGATTGGTTAACAAAGTAGCGCACCGAGCCAGGGTGGGTTTGGGGGCGTTACAAAAGTGGGCGAAGCTAAGTTGATTGGTCCAGAGATTTTGCAACAGTTATTTGAGAAGGTCGTTGTAATCAGGCAAAGAATAGAAACTGCACAGAGCCGACAAAAGAGCTATGCGGATCGAAGAAGGAGAGATTTGGAGTTTGTTGTAGGTGACGAGGTGTTTTTAAAGATTTCGCCATTTAAGGACGTTGTTCGATTTGGCAAGAGAGGAAAGCCGAATCCACGGTTCGTCGGATCATTTCTGATCACGGAGAGGATTGGAGCTACGACATACAAGCTTCAATTGTCGTCATCTATGGAGGGGGTACATAATGTTTTCCGCGTGTCAATATTGAGGAAGTGTGTACGGGATCCAACGCACATGGTAGAATCGATTGATCTCGAAGTACAGCCGACCTTGACGTATGAGGAGAAGCCGGTGCAGATTCAGGAGTCTACGGTGAAAGTCCTACGCAACAAAACAATTCATCTAGTGAATGTGCTTTGGAGGAACCATAACGTAGAGGAAGCAACGTGGGAACACCAGCAGAACATAATGGACAAATATCCAGAGTTGTTCATGTACGCAATTTTGAGGACAAAATTTCAATTAAAGAGGGTAGGATATAACACCCGGGTTTCGGGTTTTTGGGTTTTTCCAATTATTAGTGTTTTATTCGTAAACACCCGAGAATTTTTCCTCAATGTGTATTGCTTTAGATTTAATTAAGTTATGGAACTTAGAATTTATCTAAATTAGAAAGGAAAAATTGGAGAGAAAATAAGAGGATAAGGTGGTTGTTTAATGAAATAGTTGTTTTAAGTAATTGAGTTGTTTTAAGTAATTGAAAGTGAATAAATTTGGTAATGGTTTATTAATTTATATTCGGGTATTCCCAGTGGAGAAAGTGAGCAGGGTATGGGGTGAGGGTCAATTGACGAAAGTTTATAATTTAAGAACGAGATTTAACGGAATTTTTGGAAGGGCAGAATGGTAATGTTAGTTTTATTAATGTTATTATTATTATTATTATTATTATTATTATTAATTAAAAATAAAAATAAAAATAAAACAACAGAATGGCCGAAGCCATTCTGTCGTTCGAGCGCCGAAGGCAGGGGAGAGGGGAGAGCGATGGGAGGCGATGATCACCGACCAAAACCACGCCGATTTCCAGAGATTTTCGGCCAGAAAATGTCGGCAATTCCAAGATTTTCATTTCCGGCCGTTTTCGCACACAAGACGAACGGTAAGTCCTCTTTTTGCCCTTTTTTCGGTTCTGTTCATGGCCGAGGGTGACGAGCTGGTTTGAGCTCCGATCACCGGCCGATTTTGGGTGTTCTCGGCATGGGTTTGCCGACCCTTGGACCAGCAATGGCCGCCGAGATGTGAGGAGCTCAATTTGAGCAAAAAACAGTGAACTCCAAATTTGGGCATTTCGATTTTTGTGTGTGTAGCCTCTGGATTTTGGTTAGATTATGCTAATTGAAGGTGTGGGTGGTCGATTGGTGAGGAATTTGGTGAAAATTGATGGAAAACCGAGAGTGGTGAAATTCTCGGTTTAGGGTAGAATCAGTTTTTTCCATTTTTGACCTAGCTATATTTGTTTGTTTTAAATTTCCTTTTGGCAGATTAAACTAGGTTATTATAGGAGTATGTGGCCGCTGGAATCGTTCAATTCTGACATCCGACGCAAAAGTACGCGCATTCGAAGTTTCAGGTTGATTTTTACCGAACCCAAATTAGTGGCCCGTTTAGCTAGGTTTTAGTTGGGTTAAGCTAGAACTAGTAGTTTAAGCGTAAATTGGTGAATGTAGGCTTGATTTTAAGGAAGTTTGATTATTTGTCGTAGGTCGAGCCATAGGTGACGTGATGTGCCAAACCCAGCGAGCTAGGATGCCAGGTAAGTAGTGGTAGCTATTCCTTCGCCTTCGAGCCTACACCATAGAACGGTAGGATTATTTATTTTGTGTTGCGTTGTGTTGTTTTGTTTCGTCTTGTGTTGTCTTGTTTTGTTTCGTGATGGGTTGCATATCTTTGAAACATGCATTGTGAGTTACATTACGCTACGCTAGATACGAGCTGTGCACTGTTTTGCATTGTGAGTGTGAATTGTAATAAGATAAAAGAATTGTAAGCATTAGTTTCTTGAATAGTGTGCCTTGTCTGGGGATGAGGTGCTGGTGTGTAGCACCTCGAAGGGAACTCTATGAGAGATGACCGACTAAAACACGAAATGTAACGACCCGGGGAGGATCGCCACGAAATTCTTGACTTTACATAAAACTTTAATTCATATTTGAACTCTTTTCTTCTTCTCTGTTTTTTATTTTTTTTAACAGTATACCTATAACAGACTTAAAGACTTCAACTTAACGGATGGAAAATTAGTCCCTCGTACATGCTTCCAATCGACGTACAAGTTGCATGGGTCTGCATGCATCAACCGATAGACATTGCGTCTTCCGGATGGCACGTGCACCCCACATGACTCGTTTAAACACCTATCGGCAGATGCGAATACTCGCATCGACCTGACGATCACGTGCATCTCGTGTGACCAATTAAAACATCTACCGATAGACATGTGAAATCCACGTGTTCATCTAAGACATCTTCCGATAGCTTACAAGCTCTATATACTTCTATTAACTAAACGACAAATTATCATTTACATCATCCGGTGAGGAAATATACTTCATCTTCCGGTGAAATAGGGAAACATCATCCGATGGACATGTGCTCCCCACGTGCATAATTAAAACATGACCCGGTCACTAAACGACAAGAAACCCTCACATCGTCCGATGGCTAAACACTCTACATCTGCCGATCGCTAGACGACAAAATAGCACTTTCATTATCCGATGGCTTAAACACTACATCTGCCGATCGCTAGACGACAAACTAACACTTTCATCATCCGATAGCTTTAACACTACATCTGCCGATCGCTAGACGACAAAATAACACTTTCATCATCCAATGGCTTTAACACTACATCTGCCGATCGCTAGACGACAAAAATACACTTCATATTCATAATCATTGATCATATTCATCATTCATAATCATTGATCATATTCATCATTCATAATCATTGATCATATTCATCATTCATAATCATTGATCATATTCATCATTCATAATCATTGATCATATTCATCATTCATAATCATTGATCATATTCATCATTCATAATCATTGATCATATTCATCATTCATAATCATTGATCATATTCATCATTCATAATCATTGATCATATTCATCATTCATAATCATTGATCATATTCATCATTCATAATCATTGATCATATTCATCATTCATAATCATTGATCATATTCATCATTCATAATCATTGATCATATTCATCATTCATAATCATTGATCATATTCATCATTCATAATCATTGATCATATTCATCATTCATAATCATTGATCATATTCATCATTCATAATCATTGATCATATTCATCATTCATAATCATTGATCATATTCATCATTCATAATCATTGATCATATTCATCATTCATAATCATTGATCATATTCATCATTCATAATCATTGATCATATTCATCATTCATAATCATTGATCATATTCATCATTCATAATCATTGATCATATTCATCATTCATAATCATTGATCATATTCATCATTCATAATCATTGATCATATTCATCATTCATAATCATTGATCATATTCATCATTCATAATCATTGATCATATTCATCATTCATAATCATTGATCATATTCATCATTCATAATCATTGATCATATTCATCATTCATAATCATTGATCATATTCATCATTCATAATCATTGATCATATTCATCATTCATAATCATTGATCATATTCATCATTCATAATCATTGATCATATTCATCATTCATAATCATTGATCATATTCATCATTCATAATCATTGATCATATTCATCATTCATAATCATTGATCATATTCATCATTCATAATCATTGATCATATTCATCATTCATAATCATTGATCATATTCATCATTCATAATCATTGATCATATTCATCATTCATAATCATTGATCATATTCATCATTCATAATCATTGATCATATTCATCATTCATAATCATTGATCATATTCATCATTCATAATCATTGATCATATTCATCATTCATAATCATTGATCATATTCATCATTCATAATCATTGATCATATTCATCATTCATAATCATTGATCATATTCATCATTCATAATCATTGATCATATTCATCATTCATAATCATTGATCATATTCATCATTCATAATCATTGATCATATTCATCATTCATAATCATTGATCATATTCATCATTCATAATCATTGATCATATTCATCATTCATAATCATTGATCATATTCATCATTCATAATCATTGATCATATTCATCATTCATAATCATTGATCATATTCATCATTCATAGTCATGGATCATATTCATCATTCATAATCATTGATCATATTCATCATTCATAATCATTGATCATATTCATCATTCATAATCATTGATCATATTCATCATTCATAATCATTGATCATATTCATCATTCATAATCATTGATCATATTCATCATTCATAATCATTGATCATATTCATCATTCATAATCATTGATCATATTCATCATTCATAATCATTGATCATATTCATCATTCATAATCATTGATCATATTCATCATTCATAATCATTGATCATATTCATCATTCATAATCATTGATCATATTCATCATTCATAATCATTGATCATATTCATCATTCATAATCATTGATCATATTCATCATTCATAATCATTGATCATATTCATCATTCATAATCATTGATCATATTCATCATTCATAGTCATGGATCATATTCATCATTCATAATCATTGATCATATTCATCATTCATAGTCATGGATCATATTCATCATTCATAATCATTGATCATATTCATCATTCATAGTCATGGATCATATTCATCATTCATAATCATTGATCATATTCATCATTCATAATCATTGATCATATTCATCATTCATAGTCATGGATCATATTCATCATTCATAATCATTGATCATATTCATCATTCATAATCATTGATCATATTCATCATTCATAATCATTGATCATATTCATCATTCATAATCATTGATCATATTCATCATTCATAATCATTGATCATATTCATCATTCATAATCATTGATCATATTCATCATTCATAATCATTGATCATATTCATCATTCATAATCATTGATCA
This sequence comes from Begonia masoniana, assembly GCA_022432975.1. NCBI lineage: Eukaryota > Viridiplantae > Streptophyta > Magnoliopsida > Cucurbitales > Begoniaceae > Begonia > Begonia masoniana. The sequence goes on along the minus strand of CM039503.1, from coordinate 19,001,435 downwards.
TATTCATCATTCATAATCATTGATCATATTCATCATTCATAATCATTGATCATATTCATCATTCATAATCATTGATCATATTCATCATTCATAATCATTGATCATATTCATCATTCATAATCATTGATCATATTCATCATTCATAATCATTGATCATATTCATCATTCATAATCATTGATCATATTCATCATTCATAGTCATGGATCATATTCATCATTCATAATCATTGATCATATTCATCATTCATAGTCATGGATCATATTCATCATTCATAATCATTGATCATATTCATCATTCATAATCATTGATCATATTCATCATTCATAATCATTGATCATATTCATCATTCATAGTCATGGATCATATTCATCATTCATAATCATTGATCATATTCATCATTCATAATCATTGATCATATTCATCATTCATAATCATTGATCATATTCATCATTCATAATCATTGATCATATTCATCATTCATAGTCATGGATCATATTCATCATTCATAATCATTGATCATATTCATCATTCATAATCATTGATCATATTCATCATTCATAATCATTGATCATATTCATCATTCATAATCATTGATCATATTCATCATTCATAGTCATGGATCATATTCATCATTCATAATCATTGATCATATTCATCATTCATAGTCATTGATCATATTCATCATTCATAATCATTGATCATATTCATCATTCATAGTCTTTGTTCATATTCTTTGTTTAGGTTGTATGGATCAAGAGAGGATTTGTGCCGGTAAAGGGGGTTCGACAGTGAGTTTGATCTTGTTCCCTACTGCGGGTCGTATTCATATGTCCTTCTTTGGACTGTGACATACGTCGAACCGCCCCCAACCCTCACTTAATCCACGTTGCATAAATCTTATACATATACATATATACATACATATCTTGTTCATGAAAAACATGCGTTAAAACATTTTCTTATGCTTGAGAAACGTTCATGATGCATGAGCATGAGAGCTTTTAACTCATCAAACTATGACAAGGATCATACCAGAGCAGACAACTTCACATTCACTAACAGGTCATCACATGGTATAACTCGCAACATACATAAATCCTTCAAGTGTAGACAAGCTCATAATCATAAGGTAAACATTAGACATCTCAACCTAGTACTCCCACGATGTAGGGCTCTATTAGCCGGAAATCTTAATACATTCACTTACCTGGCCTCCTTAGCACTTGAGCTCCTTTCTCTTCAAACTTCTTCACCTAAACATTTACATTGCAGTAGTTAAAACAAAATCCTAATAGTTCTAATCTCGAGTTATCCTAAGATCTAATAGCTAAGAGTCCTTCCCGAGTTCTTAGTTTAATACTCAATGTAACCCGAAATCCCAAAATCAAAACAGACGGATTCGATAATGATAACTCAGGGTTGGTTGTTTTAAATGTCCAGAATCTATTCGGAATGACATTACCAATCTCGGGTTTCAAAATGTTCTTATCAATACTCGGCCATTGAAGAATCCAAAACTTCAATACAGAGCTGAAAACAGAGCTAATAAACTAACAGATAGCCACATTGTCCAATGCATACCTCAGGCACAAAGTAGTCGAGTGGTGGCGGAGTAAACCGGCCGTCGAGGAGAGTTTGCTGATAGCAGAGAGTAAGGACTTGCGAGACGCTACAGTGGTTTAAATGAGGTTTAAATCCTTTCCTTTCTCTTTAAAATACAAGCCTCAATCCTCCATTATTACAACTTTGCCACTCAACCTAGTTTAGATCCACATGTAATTAATTAAGCTTGGCATAAATCCTAAACTACGAAGGTTAAATATTTATGACCGTTAATACAGTTAAGAAAATCACCTGGCCGTTGACTCGGGTGTTACACGAAATCCTGAATAGTGTGCCTTGTCGAGATGAGGTGCTGGTGTGTAGCACCCCGAGGGGATCTCTATGAAGGATGATTGGCTAAAATACGTAAAGGTCGTGGTATGAATTCCTAGACGGTTATAGGATTCTACGAACGACGAGGGAGGTCATGTATAGCCATCCTAGACAGTTATGAGAATCGCCGGAAAGGGTGGTGTCGGCTACAGTGGTTTAAATGAGGTTTAAATCCTTTCCTTTCTCTTTAAATACAGACCTCAATCCTCCATTATTACAACTTTGCCACTCAACCTAGTTTAGATCCACATGTAATTAATTAAGCTTGGCATAAATCCTAAACTACGAAGATTAAATATTTATGACCGTTAATACAGTTAATACAGTTAAGAAAATCACCTGGCCGTTGACTCGGGTGTTACACGAAATCCTGAATAGTGTGCCTTGTCGAGATGAGGTGCTGGTGTGTAGCACCCCGAGGGGATCTCTATGAAGGATGATTGGCTAAAATACGTAAAGGTCGTGGTATGAATTCCTAGATGGTTATAGGATTCTACGAACGACGAGGGAGGTCATGTATAGCCATCCTAGACAGTTATGGGATGTGTGCTATCTGGTCTTGCTCTGGTGGTTCGAAGTGTGGCCATCCTAGATGGTTATGGGATGTCTGCCAACTCAGTCCACACGGCTTATTAAAGATTAAAGCAATGAACAGCAAACAAACACAACTGAGAGTTGGAAACTGCATGTGATAGGATTGAGTTGCATTGTGTGTGTGTGTGTGCATTCGTTTTTCCTACTTACTAAGCATTTGGCTTACGTTTTGTGTTCTATGGTGTAGGTGACGATGTGGCACCCCGAGTTATCTAAACCCAGTTTGTCATATTTACTGTTCATGTGTCTAACCGTACTTGAAAATTATTATAAATTTAAAATTTTACCCATTGTTTAAAACGACATCATTAAAACATTAACTGTTTGCAGCAGAAAGAAAAGATTACTTCATAGATGACCCATTATAAAAATCTTTCAACTAAATAAAATAAGAGAATGAAATCTTGCTTTACATTCACTATCGATAAAAAAACGACAATATAACGTTTAAAACTATAAAACTAAAACCTGCGATGTGAAACTAGATTTCTCATATAGTTTCCAAAATATATTCATACATCAAAATAGACACTATCGTTTAAAGACAACTAAACTTGTCATTTACATACAGATCTGCAACTTCAAAGTTTTTTGTCCATACATCATCCCAAAATTACCTATGCATTCGCCCACAGGTCAAAATCGTCCTAGCGGCTACAAGCACACCCAATGGACGTCCTCCACCACCCTTTCCATCAACCTTCTTGAGGATCAAGGCCCTTACCTGTATCAAATTCACCTACACTACAAAATAAACTAATGTGCCTAATGCTCAGTAAGTGATGTAGAGTAAAATAAAATGCATGCTCATGATTATGCTATGCTGTTCGTAAAAGCATGTACTGAGTCTTCTTTATTTTTCTTGCATGACATGAGTTATTGGGGTACTTCTTCTAGAGAAGAGATGGCCTAACTGATTGTCCACCTGGCGGGACGACCAACTCGCTCTAGGGGAAGTGGAATGGCATATATGACAGTCCCTCTGACGGAACCGGTTCCTCTGGCGGAACTACCAAACTCAGTTCCCTACCCACAACAACTATTACGTATTTTACTATAATATATTCTGTTACTCTTGTTTACATGAAAACTATGTATAAAAACCATTTTCTATGCTTTAGGAAGACCATGATGCATGATTACATGTTGCACACACATCCTTCAATTCTATAGCATAATATAACTAATAAGAAAATCATTCATTAAACAAACAACTAGCATAATTAACTCACTCACAACCTAAGAGTTCTACCCAACCAACTCTCAAAACTATATTCACCAAATCCTCAATCTCATAATCTTTTGTGGTGTAGGCCAATCGGCCAAAACGCATGCATACATATACTTACCTCGTCTCTTGAGTTTGGTTTCGTTAATGTGCTCAAGTTCCTTCTTGACTTGTATACCTAAAGCATGCCAATCAACAAGATTCATAAAAATTCACTTAACAACATAATTTTCGGAATTCCCTTCAAATAAACAACAAATTTCAAAATCTCATAACTTTTGCTATACATAACCAAATTCGATAATTCTTAAGGCTATGGAATCCTTAAGGAGTCTACTTTAACATGGTAAAGTCAATTTATCAAGATAAACTAGCTCAATGTATCGAAATTACAGATTTCCAATCTGCCTTGTATTTTACTATTTTAAACTATTCATGCATTACTTGATGTTTTTCCTTCATTTTCAACCATAAGCAACCATTACAATTCATTCAAACCCTAAAACATCAAGAAATTAAGGAGGTAAAACCAAATTTTCGTGTAGCCATCTAGGGTTTATCAACCTCTCCATAATCTCAAGAAAACTCCAATTTTATCAACCTATAACTAGTATTTTACATGAAATAACCTAAAATTTAACTTACCTTGATTCTTCTTGCAAAAGAACGAGCTTTGAGAGAAGGGAGAGCTCTAAAAATGGAGGAGAAATTTCGTGGCTCTTGGTCATACTAAGAGTTACCTTAAAGATGAGTAGGAGGTGAGGTGTCGCTTTTAGGTTTAAAGGAGGAATTTTGACTTTTCTTCATGTTTATCCTCATTTTCTCTCTTTACTTCTTCCTTTGATTTCCAGCATGGTTTCCTTCTCCCTTTGTCTTTTGAAAGTATGACTTCTTCATACCTCCCCTCCATTGGTTTTTCATTGTTGACTATTCAAACTTAACACTATTCTTCATTCTTATTGGTCCTTATTTTCTTTTGACTTTTGAAACTCTCTTCAATTGGTTCATCATTCTTCTTTAGATGTTAAAGTTAATTGCTATTGATCTAATACTTGTTGACTTCTCAATATTCCATTGCTTCTCTTTATTTCTAAAATTGAGAAATTTTAAATCATAAAACACTATGCACGAGTAATAGGGTGTACGATGAAATTTTTTTGGTTATTACATCCTATCCTCCTTAATTAAAATTTTGTCCTCAAAATTTACGTACCGAATAATTCTGGATAACGGCTTTGCATATCCTGTCGACGTTCCCAAGTTGCCTCCTCGACATTGTGGTTGCGCCACAACACTTTTACCAGTGGAATTTCTTTATTGCGTAGCACCTTTACTGTTGACTCCAAAATTCGCACTGGTTTTTCTTCATACGTCAAGGTCGGTTGAATCTCAATTTCTCTTTGTTCCACAATCCGAGAAGGATCTCGTATACACTTCCTTAGCATAGATACATGGAAGACATTATGGATTCCATCCATGGAGTCTGGTAGCTGCAATCTATATGCCGTTTTTCCAATTCGTTCTATAATTTTGAATGGTCCCACATACCTTGGATTCAACTTGTCTTTCCTTCCGAATCTCATTACACCTTTGAATGGCCAAATTTTTAAAAATACTTCATCATTTACATTAAACTCCAACTCTCGCCTCCTTTGATCTGCATAGCTTTTCTGCCGGCTTTGAGCTGTTAAAATTCGTTGTCTAATGATTGTAACCTTCTCCGCGGTTTGTTGCAAAATATCGGGACCAACTAGTCTTGCTTCACCGATCTCATCCCAGTATAAAGGAGACCTGCACTTCCGGCCGTAAAGTGCTTCGTAAGGGGTCATGCCTATAGTGGAATGAAAACTATTATTATATGCAAATTCCACTAAATGTAGATACTTGCTCCATGAACCCTGAAACTCCAATACACATGCCCTAAACATATCCTCCAGAATCTGAATTGTTCTCTCCGTCTGTCCATCTGTTTGAGGATGAAATGCTGTACTAAATGTCAATTGAATTCCCATGGCTTTATGGAGACTTTTTCGAAAATGCGATGTAAACCTGGGGTCTCGGTCTGACACAATCGAGATAGCTACCCCATGCAATCTGACGATCTCCTGAATAAACAATTCAGCGAACTGATTCATAGAAAACGTCATTTTTACTGGTAGAAAATGGGCTGACTTGGTTAATCGATCCACAATCACCCATATACCATCATACCCTTTCGTTGTTCTAGGCAGTCCAACAATGAAATCCATAGAAATCTGCTCCCATTTCCACTCTGGAATTGGTAGTGGTTGTAAGGTTCCGGCTGGTCTCTGGTGTTCTGCTTTAATCTGTTGACAAGTAATGCACGCTTCGACATGCTTTGCCACATCTCGCTTCATGTTTGGCCACCAAAAATGCTGCTGCAAATCTCTATACATTTTTGTACTTCCAGGATGTATAGAGAAAGTAGACGAATGTGCTTCAGATAGAATTTCTTTGCGTAGCTCAAGGTCATTAGGCACATACCACCGGTTTCGAAATTTTAATATTCCTTCATTAGATAGGTTAAAATCTGAAGAATCATCTGATGTCATGCTTAATTTGTATCGTTCACATTCTGAATCTTGCTGTTGAGCTTCTTTAATCTTCTCCAACAGTGTCGACTTTAATGATATAGCTGAAAGTGTAGCCGTCAAATCTGCAACCATCTCCATATGAAATCTTTGAAATTCTGATTTGAGCTCAACTGACATAGATGACATTTCAGGCAGCATTACGGTGGATTTCCGACTTAAGGCATCTGCTACCCTGTTGGCCTTTCCTGGGTGGTATTTAATTTCAATATCGTAATCCTTTACAAATTCTAACCACCGTCTCTGTCTCAGCTTCAAGTCTTCCTGTGTAAATATGTACTTCAAACTTTTGTGGTCAGAAAAGACTTCACATTGCTGGCCATAAAGGTAATGTCTCCATATTTTCAAGGCAAAAACTACTGCTGCTACCTCTAGATCGTGCGTCGGATAGTTCCGTTCGTAGGTTTTGAGCTGTCTCGATGCATAAGCCACAACTTTTCCATCTTGCATTAAAACAGCACCTAACACGATCTTAGAAGCATCACAATAAATACTGAAATTACCGTTTTCTGATGGTAGTGTCAATACAGGAGCCGTTGTCAATTTCTGTTTAAGTGTCTGAAAACTCTTTTCACAATCCTCGGACCACCAGAATTTTACACTTTTCCTGGTCAGGCAAGATAAAGGAAAGGCTATTCCTAAAAAACCCTCAATAAATCTTCTGTAATATCTTGCTAGACCAAGAAAACTCCGTATATCACCAACATTTTTAGGCTGAGGCCATTCAATAATAGCATGAATCTTTGAAGGATCAACTGAAATTCCTTTATTCGAAATGACATGACCGAGGAAATTGACACGATCGAGCCAGAACTCACATTTAGAAAATTTTGCGTACAGTCGGTGAAGCTTCAAAGTTGACAAAACCGTCGTTAAATGCTCTTCGTGTTCCTCTTTCGTCTTGGAATAGATCAAAATGTTATCAATGAACACAATCACAAATTTGTCTAAGTATTCGTGAAATACCCGATTCATAAGATCCATAAAAGCTGCAGGAGCATTCGTTAAACCAAATGACATCACTAGGAATTCATAATGTCCATACCTAATTCGAAAGGCAGTCTTGGGTATATCCTCTGGTTTAACCTTCAACTGATAGTACCAAGATCGTAAATCAATCTTTGAAAACACTTTGGCACCTTGTAGTTGATCAAACAAATCGACAATACGTGGCAAAGGATACTTGTTCTTTATCGTCAACTTATTAAGTTCCCGATAGTCAACGCACATTCTAAGGGATCCATCTTTCTTCTTCACAAAAAGAACCGGTGCACCCCATGGTGAAAAACTAGGGCGTATGAATCCCTTGTCTACTAGTTCTGTCAACTGTGTCTTTAACTCTTTTAATTCCGTAGGAGCCATACGGTATGGATTCTTTGATACTGGTGCAGCCCCTGGAATTACATCAATTTCAAATTCTATTTCCCGATCTGGAGGCAAACCAGGTTATTCATCCAAGAAAACTTCTGAAAAATTTTGAACAACTGGTACTTCCTGAATCTTCACTTCGTTTTGCTTATTCATGTCAACCATACTCACCAAATATCCAGTGCATCCACTCTTCAACAATCGCTGAGCTCTAATAGAGGACACAACTGATATAGCACTAACATTTTTCACAGCTCGAAACAAATACTTAACACCATTTGGGGGTTGGAAACAGACTGTTCTTGATCTACAATCAATGGTGGAAAAATGCCTGAACAACCAATCCATTCCCAATATAACATCGTATCCCTTCATGTTGATAATTATTAAATAGGCCGGCATCTTATAATCCCCCACAGACATAACACAGTTTTGTACTACTTGATTTGAATGCATAATTTCTCCCGATGGTAACATGATATCATAAAAGTGCTCAGCAGGCATAGGTAACAAATTCAATTTAAGCACAAAAGCTACAGAAACAAATGAGTGTGTAGCCCCTGAGTCAATCAACGTATAAGCAGCAACATCATTCAGTAAAATAGTACCTGAAATAACAGAAGGTTGCTCTGCATCTTCATCTTCAATGAGGGAAAACACCCTTGGCATTACATTTGACTTTGTCTGACTCTGGTTTCCCTTCGGGCAATTCTTAGCAAAATGACCAGCCTCGTTGCAAATAAAACATCGATTTGAACCAGGCTTGCATTCACCAGGATGACGTTTCTGACATTTTTGACATTGCGGGTACTGGGGCACGAAAGATCCTTGTACTTGTTTCTCTTTCCCTTGCATAGTCTTTCCATCATTAGGTCTCTTTACCCTTCTTTGTTGTTGCTGTTGTTGTTGCTGCGGTTGTTGGGGTCGTTGCCCTCCTTTATTTTGTTGTTGCTGGGGCTGGACTTCTCGAAAGAATTTCCTGGCGGACTCCCTTTGTTGATAACATTTCTGCTCAGCCCTTTCAACTGCCAGAGCTTTAGCTACTACCTTGGTATAGGGAATATCCTCGGTTCCTGCTATCTCTACACCTCTGAAAATTTCCGCCTTCAAGCCCTGTACAAATTGGTGAATTTTATTCTCATCGCTATTCACCAGGTGAGGAGCAAATCGGGATAAAGACTAAAACTGACGAAAGTAATCAGCTACAGAGCCAGTCTGACGTAGTTGGGCAAACTCCACCATTTTGCTTGTTCTGACTGCACGACTAAAGTATTGACCATAAAATGTCGTCTTAAATTGTTCCCAAGTCATCCCCCTCATATTCGTCGTAGCCGTTATGGTATCCCACCAAAACCCGGCATCTTTGGAAAGGTAGAATGCGGCACAAGTAACTTTATTGGTCTCCTCTACCTTTGCAAAATCAAACATTCTTTCCATAGTGCGGATCCATTCTTCAGCATAAGTAGGATCCGAAGACTGTCCATCAAAGATTGGAGGTTTGAGTTGCCTGAAACGATCCCCACTCTGATTACTTGTACCTTCATTGTGAATTCCTTGCTCTTCCTTATTAATGAATTTTTCGATTATCTGAGATTGGTGATCCACCAAATCTGTTAATCGGTTGACGGCATTGTTCAGATCGGCTGATTCTCTTTGTTGATCTCTCATTTGTCCTCTATTCATTTTGTTATTCCTAGCACATTTAGAACTATAATTAAATATTAACCAACAAAGAATGCATAAACATACTTACAGTTGATGAAGAATATCCATGTGGCAGCTTGTGCTGTTAGGCAGTCTGCAGAAACGATTTTGACCTGGGCTCTGATACCAACTATGTGGCACCCCGAGTTATCTAAACCCAGTTCGTCACATTTACTGTTCATGTGTCTAACCGTACTTGAAAATCCATATAAATTTAAAATTTTACCCATTGTTTAAAACGACATCATTAAAACATTAACTGTTTGCAGCAGAAAGAAAAGATTACTTCATAGATGACCCATTATAAAAATCTTTCAACTAAATAAAATAAGAGAATGAAATCTTGCTTTACATTCACTATCGATAAAAAAAACGACAATATAACGTTTAAAACTATAAAACCAAAACCTGCGATGTGAAACTAGATTTCTCATATAGTTTCCAAAATATATTCATACATCAAAATAGACACTATCGTTTAAAGACAACTAAACTTGTCATTTACATACAGATCTGCAACTTCAAAGTTTTTTGTCCATACATCATCCCAAAATTACCTATGCATTCGCTCATAGGTTAAAATCGCCCTAGCGGCTACAAGCACACCCAATGGACGTCCTCCACCAACTGTTCCATCAACCTTCTTGAGGATCAAGGCCCTTACCTGTATCAAATTCACCTACATCACAAAATAAACTAATGTGCCTAATGCTCAGTAAGTGATGTAGAGTAAAATAAAATGCATGCTCATGATTATGCTATGCTGTTTGTAAAAGCATGTACTGAGTCTTCTTTATTTTTCTTGCATGACATGAGTTATTGGGGTACTGCTTCTAGAGAAGAGATGGCCTAACTGATTGTCCACCTGGCGGGACGACCAACTCGCTCTAGGGGAAGTGGAATGGCATATATGACAGTCCCTCTGTCAGAACCGGTTCCTCTGGCAAAACTACCAAAATCAGTTCCCTACCCACAACAACTATTACGTATTTTACTATTCTATATTATGTTACTCTTGTTTACATGAAAACTACGTATAAAAACCATTGTCTATGCTTTAGGAAAACCATGATGCATGATTACATGTTGCACACACATCCTTCAATTCTATAACATAATATAACTAATAAGCAAATCATTCATTAAAAAAACAACTAGCGTAATTAACTCACTCACAACCTAAGAGTTCTACCCAACCAACTCTCAAAACTATATTCACCAAATCCTCAATCTCATAATCTTTTGTGGTGTAGGCCAATCGGCCAAAACGCATGCATACATACACTTACCTCGTCTCTTGAGTTTGGTTTCGTTAATGTGCTCAAGTTCCTTCTTGACTTGTATACCTAAAGCATGCCAATCAACAAGATTCATAAAAATTCACTTAACAACATAATTTTCGGAATTCCCTTCAAATAAACAACAAATTTCAAAATCTCATAACTTTTGCTATACATAACCAAATTTGATAATTCTTAAGGCTATGGAATCCTTAAGGAGTCTACTTTAACATGGTAAAGTCAATTTATCAAGATAAACTAGCTCAATGTATCGAAATTACATATTTCCAATCTGCCCTGTATTTTACTATTTTCAACTATTCATGCATTACTTGATGTTTTTCCTTCATTTTCAACCATAAGCAACCATTACAATTCATTCAAACCCTAAAACATCAAGAAATTAAGGTGGTAAAACCAAATTTTCGTGCAGCCATCTAGGGTTTATCAACCTCTCCATAATCTCAAGAAAACTCCAATTTTATCAACCTATAACTAGTATTTTACATGAAATAACCTAAAATTTAACTTACCTTGATTCTTCTTGCAAAATAACGAGCTTTGAGAGAAGGGAGAGCTCTGAAAATGGAGGAGAAATTTCGTGGCTCTTGGTCATACTAAGAGTTACCTTAAAGATGAGTAGGAGGTGAGGTGTCGCTTTTAGGTTTAAAGGAGGAATTTTGACTTTTCTTCATGTTTATCCTCATTTTCTCTCTTTACTTCTTCCTTTGATTTCCAGCATGGTTCCTTCTCCCTTTGTCTTTTGAAAGTATGACTCCTTCATACCTCCCCTCCATTGGTTCTTCATTGTTGACTATTCAAACTTAACACTATTCTTCATTCCTATTGGTCCTTATTTTCTTTTGACTTTTGAAACTCTCTTCAATTGGTTCATCATTCTTCTTTAGATGTTAAAGTTAATTGCTATTGATCTAATACTTGTTGACTTCTTAATATTCCATTGCTTCTCTTTATTTCTAAAATTGAGAAATTTTAAATCATAAAATACTATGCACGAGTAATAGGGTGTACGATGAAATTTTTTTGGTTATTACAGACGAGGTATATACAGGTGGGCTAGACGAGGGAGCCAGGATTAGGCGGCAGTCGGTGGCACACGGGGCACGCCGGTGCGGGCAGTTGTCGGGGCGCCTCGACCATGGTCTTCTGGGAATGTGGGATAGTTTATTGTAGATTTCTGTTTATGGAAATGATGGGAATTCATAACTCTTTTTGGTTGATGTTTGGAAAGTTATAGTTAAGTTAAGGGTGATGTGTCGCCCTATATTGTGGATTTTCTTCACCTAGGGATGTTAGTATTATAGTTTCCCTCTTTACTGCTATTTGGAGGTTTTGTATGCTTGATAGTCGAGTGGATAGTTCAGTTAGAGTATTCTGGATCTGGTTGAGGATTTATTTGTTTGCAGGTACCTAGCATTTTGGAGGTGCCATTTTCAGGCGTTACTTTGTCAAAAATTTTGGGGAGGACGCTGTGGTGCTTAACGGTTAGGGTTAGGATTAAGGGAAATTAGTGAGCCTAGGCAGCTAGGTATGACATAAGAGAGCTTCGGGAGGCTTAGCTTTAAATTCCGCTGTGTCCGATTTGTTTTATGGTTTGGGGTTTATAAAAATTATTTTAAACGTCGTTTTCATCGAGGTTAGAGTGAGCCAAGTAGCGCACCGAGCCGGGGTTCGGGGGTGTTACAAAATGGTATCATAGCATAAATGGTCGAGTCGTTCAAAGGATTACCCGACAATGCCGGCCGCCATGCAACGTGCTTCACCGACTGTAAGTAGTTAGTTTATATCTAAGATTAGATTGGTTTAACCCCTGTTTGTTTGGTTTAACCCCTGTTGTTTTGTGATTGTAGTGGACTAGAAAAATCCCGAGTGTACCGAGACAACCTTGATGGATCCCTTAAGCCAATTCATAGACGCAGTAAATCGATAGTTCGAATAGCTAGGAATTTTATTGGAGAAAGTGAAACAGATATTAGAGACTCTTAGGATGAGAGTAAGTCTGATACTCTAGGAATGTGGGAAAAATGGTAGGATTGATCCGAGTTAAATGTAAATGTTAGCCCGGGTAGAAGTGATAGTCGTTGAAGTGGTAGTCGTTAGGAAATGTGTGAGTTATATCTTAGTGTTAAAAGGATGCGAACATGTTGGGTTGAATGTAAGGCGATATGCATTAACATAACTAACCTAGGTGTTTGTAAGAATGGTACGCCTAGGATTGTTACCTTTAAGGATAAAATTAGAAAAGATAGAAAGTTGACCTTAGTTAGCAAATCATTGGGAGTACTAAGATACGATGAACCGGAGAGGAGTTTGAAGTTATCGGGAGATACCCTAGACTGTCGAGGATAACATTTTAGGTTACCGGGATAATAGGGGATAACAAAAAGTAGTATATTCTCGATGCACGTAGAGTTGAGAGTGTCTATGTGAAGCCTGTATTCAAGAGTTTAGCTTAAGCAAATGGTTGAAAAGGTATGGGAAGTAGTTATTGCTGTAGTACTTTTTCGTGGATGTGATTCATCGGTGCAAAGTCGTGAAGGTGAAATCTAAGTGATCATGTAGGAGTGTTTATGGTGATCAATATGGGGAATGGAAATAGAAAAATTTACTTAGAATTGGAAAGCCAATAGACTTTGAGGTATTAGTGGGTCAAGGTTAGATGCAAGGTGATATTCAGGTTAGAAAAAAATGGTTGATCTTTTGGGATGTGAGTATCGTCTTAAGAGATTATTCAATCAAGGACAATTGTAGATACACGAAAAGAGTACGACCGTTATTGACATAATTGCGAGTGATGTTAGTAAACATATTAAATCATAGAGAGTAAGTACCCATCGTAGGAATGTAACAGGTAGTAGGAGAAAAGTAAGGATGTTCAGCTTTGTAGAGAGAAATTTAGGAGAATATTTAGAAACCGAATTGGAGGAGCGAAAGATAATAGATTAGTTAATTAATTTTGGTGAGAATCCTAAGTGAAATTAGATATTTGTATAAGTTTGGAAAGACTTGGGAAAGATATTAGAAGTTGTATAATGTAAAAGAGAAAGGTTAGAATTTAAGGTTTGGACCTTAAGTAACTAGTAGTGTATGATTTGAGGAATTATTTGAGTAAGAGAACCGAGAAATTTCACAAAAAGTGTGTGAGTGATAGTTATGAAAGTTAGACTCTTAAGTTATGGTTTGAACTATGTTGTTGGTTGAAGAGTGGATGAAGAGTGAGAAGTGAGATAAGTGAGGAGATTAGTAAATTCTAATGGAGGATATTGGATAGGAAGGACACGAAGAGTATACGAGGGAATTTAGAGTAGGGATAATTCAGGAGAATTATTGAAGTTTTGAGGTCGAAAGGAAGTGCGTAAACATCATTTAGGGTGTCGAGTGTAAAGTCAGGAAAGAGTTAGTTTAGACTTAAGGCTTTGAGAGTATTTGGTGATGACTGACTGAAGTAATAGTTGGAGTTGGATAAATTGAGTTTAGTGATCATAAGTTGGAGAATTTATAATATACCTTGAAAGAATAGTTGTAGTGAGAGCTTGAAATACATGGATAGTGTTAGGGTGATTAATGAAATATTGTGATTTCTCGAGGTAAGTAGGTATAAGAAATGAGAGTGATAAATTAGAAAAGAGATGATAGAGTAGAAGAGAAATTGAAATTGAGGACTTAGGGTAAGAAGTTTATTAGTAGGTTTTAGTGTTATGCTATTGAGATAGTTATGTAAGTATTCGATAGACACTGGATTAGAAAAGTAAGTGACTAGGTGAACTTAGTTAGGAAGATTTAGGGCTGTGGATTACGATAGGTATTTCAGCCAAATGATGTAAACTAAGAGGATGACTAAGTTTGCCCTATCGTGAGAAATTTACTAGGTGACCAAGGATTGAAGTTGAGAGTCTTCAAGGGGGGTGAAGACAATAGGCATTAAGGATATGTTATACACCATTTAGAGTATTGTGTGAAGAGTTAGGAACGAGTTAGTCAAGATCTAAGAATTTATAGAGGTTAGTAGAAATTGAGATAAGAAGTGTACTCACTAGTATCTTAGGATTTCTCTATTTGGTGTAGCATAGAGAGTTGTAGTGGTTTGTACGTGTTTGATAGGCACGGGAATAGGCAGATGAGGAATTAGATAAACTTAGTCTGAGGAAAAACTAGAGTTGAAAACTTTGGATACGTGGGAATTTTGTTTCTGTTAGATGATTCAGATTGTAATTGAGATTGTAGTGTAGTAAGTTAGCATTGCAACCCAAAAAAGTTAGGAGGATAATGTTAGAGTAAGTAAGTTGAGAATTAACTATCCCACAAATTTTGAGGACAAAATTTTTGTAAGGAGGGTGGATTGTAACACCCGAGAATTTTTCCTCAATGTGTATTGCTTTAGATTTAATTAAGTTATGGAACTTAGAATTTATCTAAATTAGAAAGGAAAAATTGGAGAGAAAATAAAAGGATAAGGTGGTTGTTTAATGAAATAATTGTTTTAAGTAATTGAAAGTGAATAAATTTGGTAATGGTTTATTAATTTATGTTCGGGTATTCCCAGAGGAGAAATTAAGCCGGGTACGGTGTGAGGGTCAATTGACGAAAGTTTATAATTTAAAAACGAGATTTAATGGAATTTTTGGAAGGGCAGAATGGTAATGTTAGTTTTATTAATGTTGTTATTATTATTATTATTATTATTATTATTAATTAAAAATAAAAATAAAACAACAGAATGGCCGAAGCCATTCTGTCGTTCGAGCGCCGAAGGCAGGGGAGACGGGAGAGCAAAGGGAGGCGATTATCGCCAACCAAAACCGCCGCCGATTTCCAGCAATTTTCGGCCAGAAAACGTCGGTGATTCCAGGGTTTCCATTTCCGGCCGTTTTCGCGCACAGGACCAAACGGTAAGTCCTCTTTTTGCCCTGTTTTCGGTTCTGTTCGTGGCCGAGGGTGACAAGCTAGTTTGAGCTCCGATCACCGGCAAAATTTTTGGGTGTTCTCGGCATGGGTTTGCCAACCCTTGGACCAGCAATGGTCGCCGACCTGTGAGGAGCTCAATTTGAGCGAAAAACAGTGAACTCCAAATTTGGCCGTTTCGATTTTTGTGTGTGTAGCCTCTGGATTTTAGTTAGATTATGCTAATTGAAGGTATGGGTGGTCGATTGGTGAGGAATTTGGTGAAAATTTATGGAAAACCGAGAGTGGTGAAATTCCCGGTATAGGGCAGAATCGGGTTTTTCTATTTTTGACCTAGCTATAGTTGTTTGTTTTAAATTTCATTTTCGCAGATTAAACTAGGTTATTAGAGGAGTACGTGGCCGCTGGAATCGTTCATTTCCGACATCTGACGCAAAAGTTACACGCGTTCAAAGTTTCGGGTTGGTTTTTACCAAACCCAAATTAGTGGCCCGTTTAGTTAGGTTTTAAGTTGGGTTAGGCTAGAAATAGTAGTTTAAGCGTAAATTTGTGAATGTAAGCTTGATTTTAAGGAAGTTTGAATATTTGTCGTAGGTCGGAGCCATAGGTGATGTGATGTGCCAAACCCAGCGAGCTAGGATGCCAAGTAAGTAGTGGTAGCTATTCCTTCACCTTCGGGCCTACACCATAGAATGGTAGGGTTATTTATTTCGTGTTGTGTTGTCTTGTTTTGTTTCGTGTTGTGTTGTCTTGTTTTGTTTCGTGTTGTGTTGTCTTGTTTTGTTTCGTGTTGTGTTGTCTTGTTTTGTTTCGTGTTGTGTTGTCTTGTTTTGTTTCGTGTTGTGTTGTCTTGTTTTGTTTCGTGTTGTGTTGTCTTGTTTTGTTTCGTGTTGTGTTGTCTTGTTTTGTTTCGTGTTGTGTTGTCTTGTTTTGTTTCGTGTTGTGTTGTCTTGTTTTGTTTCGTGTTGTGTTGTCTTGTTTTGTTTCGTGTTGTGTTGTCTTGTTTTGTTTCGTGTTGTGTTGTCTTGTTTTGTTTCGTGTTGTGTTGTCTTGTTTTGTTTCGTGTTGTGTTGTCTTGTTTTGTTTCGTGTTGTGTTGTCTTGTTTTGTTTCGTGTTGTGTTGTCTTGTTTTGTTTCGTGTTGTGTTGTCTTGTTTTGTTTCGTGTTGTGTTGTCTTGTTTTGTTTCGTGTTGTGTTGTCTTGTTTTGCGTAAATTTGTGAATGTAAGCTTGATTTTAAGGAAGTTTGAATATTTGTCGTAGGTCGAGCCATAGGTGATGTGATGTGCCAAACCCAGCGAGCTAGGATGCCAAGTAAGTAGTGGTAGCTATTCCTTCACCTTCGGGCCTACCCCGTGTTGTTGTCTTGTTTTGTTTCGTGATGGGTTGCATATCTTTAAAACATGCATTGTGAGTTACATTACGCTACGCTAGATACGAGCTGTGCACTGTTTTGCATTGTGAGTGTGAATTGTAATAAGATAAAAGAATTGTAAGCATTAGTTTCTCGAATAGTGCGCCTTGTCGGGATGAGGTGCTGGTGTGTAGCACCCCGAAGGGAACTCTATGAGAGATGACCGGCTAAAACACGAAATCCTGAATAGTGTGCCTTGTCGGGATGAGGTGCTGGTGTGTAGCACCCCGAGGGGATCTCTATGAAGGATGATTGACTAAAATACGTAAAGGTCGTGAGTATGAATTCCTAGACGGTTATAGGATTCTACGAATGACGAGGGAGGTCATGTATAGCCATCCTAGACGGTTATGGGATGTGTGCTATCTGGTCTTGCTCTGGTAGTTCGAAGTGTGGCCATCCTAGATGGTTATGGGATGTGTGCCAACTCGTTCCACAGGGCTTATGAAAGATTAAAGCAACGAACAGCAAACAAACACAACTGAGAGTTAGAAACTGCATGTGATAAAATTGAGTTGCATTGTGTGTGTGTGCGTGTGCATTCGTTTTCCCTACTTACTAAGCATTTGGCTTACGTTTTGTGTTCTATGGTGTAGGTGACGAGGTATATACAGATGGGCTAGACGAGGGAGCCAGGATTAGGCGGCAGTCGGTGGCACACGGGGCACGCCGGTGCGGGCAGTTGTCGGGGCACCTCGACCATGGTCTTCGGGGAATGTGGGGTAGTTTATTGTAGATTTCTGTTTATGGAAATGATGGGAATTCATAACTCTTTTTTGTTGATGTTTGGAAAGTTATAGTTAAGTTAAGGGTGATGTGTCGCCCTATATTGTGGATTTTCTTCACTTAGGGATGTTAATATTATAGTTTCCCTCTTTACTGCTATTTGGAGGTTTTGTATGCTGGATAGTCGAGTGGATAGTTGAGTAAGAGTATTCTGGATCTGGTTGAGGATTGATTCGTTTGCAGGTACCTAGCATTTTGGAGGTGCTATTTTCAGGCGTTACTTTGTCGAAATTTTCGATGAGGACGCTGTGGTGCTTAACGGTTAGGGTTAGGATTAAGGGAAATTAGTGAGTCTAGGCAGCTAGGTATGACATAAAAGAGCTTTGGGAGACTTAGCTTTAAATTCTGCTGTGTCTGATTTGTTTTATGGTTTGGGGTTTATAAAAATGATTTTAAACGTCTTTTTCTTCGGGGTTAGATTGAGCCAAGTAGCGCACCGAGCCGGGGTGGGTTCGGGGGTGTTACAAACATAGTAAATTATGCCCGTTTTACGAATGAGAAGTTTTGTTAGAACCCTAAGAATAAATTGGAATATTTGGAGAAATAAGAAAATTACGGAGAAACCAAATCAATAGACGAAATGACGGATTCGTGGGAGTTTAAGAGGAGGGGCAAACTTGTAAATATGCAAGTCAATATTTTTAATTAACAACCCCCCTTTTCTTCCTTAGCGAAAATTCTCTTCTCCTTTGCGTTTCTTCAATTGACGATCGGCGCTCCTTCCTTCGGTGATTTCTTCCCTATTTTTCTTCCCCAATCGTCGCTCTAGGTAAGACTCTACTATCCTAGACGTTTAGTTTTGATTTAGGGTTGGATTTCGGATAGGTTATATCGAGTTAGGGTATAGAGATTATCGGTTTTTGTTGTAAATTGATGGTTAGCCGTATTTGTGGTGATAATGGTGCATTTAAGGTGGTTGTTGATAGTTAGGATGAGAAATTGATTATTGGATAAATTGTGGTGGTTGGAGGAGTTAAATCCCCATTAATGTTAGCTTAGGAAAATTAGTGAGCACAGTGTGCTCGATGAATTTCCTGAATGACGTGAATTAGAGCTTTAGGAAATTTACTTTAGATAGGAGCTTCGATTAGTTTTATAATTCGGTCACTTGGGGTCTATTTTAGTGATGGATTGTGATATGCCTTAGGTAACCCAAGCTTAAAGAATGGTGCTCGGCATTGCTAAGGACGCCAGGTAAGTGTGTACTAGGTTTCTCGGCCCTTAAGGCCCTACATCGTATTGATGCTAGGTTTTATGCGTTTCATGATTTTGGGGTCCTAACGAGTCGGGTAGCCTAGGACACGAGCTATTAGTTATTTGGTTAGGTTCGTTTATGAGTTAAGTATGTTTATGGAACTGTTCTTGATGGTTGTTTATGTAATATCCGGCTTGTACGGATTTTTGGATAGGGTCGTTACAGTTTATATGCACACTCTTCATGTATCATGTTTGCTCTCCAAGGCTTATGAAATATTTTTGCACGCATGTTTTCAAGTAAACGAAGTAAAGTAAGTAAGGTTTGAGGATGAATAGGGCACAGGGCACATATATGGCAACTCATGGCACGACGATAAGCGTTAGGCATAATGTTCCAATCGTATGATTTAGGTGACGAGATCAAAGGTGAGGAGCCTCCTCTCGATGACCAAGCATAGGTGGTCAATGGATGATGCTCGTGGCGACGGGACGTGTTTTGGCAAGACTTACCGACCCGTGAGTGTGCTCCGAGCAGTGTTTTGGTATAGGTATGTAAATGTGATAGATGTAGGATTAGCTGTAACACCGGAATTTCTTATTTAAGGGTTTCGAGTTTTGTACTTCCCGTTTTCCATTATTAGTGTTTTAATTAGGCCCATTTTGCGAATGCGAAGTTTTGTTAGAACCCTAGGAATAAATTGGAATATTTGGAGAAATAAGAAAATTTCGAAGAAATCAAATTGATAGGCTAATTAACAAGGTAAGTAAAGGATTTATAGGAGGGGCAAAAAGGTAATTAAGGAAATTAAATTTATAAAACTAAATTAAAACCCCCCCTCCCCCTCACATTTCTCCTCCCCTCCCATGTAGCCCTCTCCCTCTCCCTCTCCCTCTCCCTCTCCATGCGACTTCTTCCTCCCCTTCGGCGTTCTTCCTCTCGTGCCGCCAACGTCCTCCTCCGACGATCATTTTTCTTCCAGCTTTCCATCAGCAATCAAGGTCTAGGTAAGGTTCACGTGTTCTAGATGATTAGTTTTTGATTTATGGTTGTTATTCGTTAGGTTTTATCGATTTAGGGTTTATGTAATTATAGGTTTTTGTTAGAAATTGATAATTTTGATGTATTGATGTTTATTGATGAAAGATTATTAGTTGTTGTTGATTGTTAGATTGAAAAATGTATTTAGGATTGGATTTTGGTGTTTAGAAATATCGTTTTAATGTATATTAGACTTCTGAATTTCTGGGCTTCATCGTTAGGTTTAATTCAAAAATTAGCTATGGCATATTAAAGTGGACGTTATGGGTGACGTATAGGCATTTGAATTGTAGGGATCAGATGTCGGATTAAGGAGGAATTTGTGATTGAATGTGCCTACATAAGGTGTTCGATAAATTGCCTAAATGAATAGTTGAATAGATTTGGATATGAGTTATGTTGGAATTGAATTCCGAAGTAGTTACGAACTTGAAGTTTAGGTAGGGAATTGTGGAATTGATTAGGTTACGCTAATGTAGTAGGTTTAAGAGTTAAGAAAAAAATGGACGTTAATATTGATGCCGGTGTTTGTGTTGATAGGTTACCCGGTTGCTAAGCAAGTGAACAAACCGATTAAAGTGCTAAGGACGCCAGGTAAGTAGTGTATTCATGTGTGTTGCCTTTTTGGCCTACATCGCAGAACGTTAGGATTACTTGCATGTTTTACTTATTCTTAATTTATGCATCACGTTTTAGAAATTATACGAAAATGTTTTGAGCATGTGTTTTTCACGAGTAGAACGTAGAAACTACAACCGAGTAAAATGTGTAGTGTCTGAGGGAAGTGGTTCACCCTTCAGATGTAGAATTTGAATGTCTAGAGATGGAGAAACTAATCCGCCCTCCATTGTTAGAGGATTACACGTATGTACGATAGAAACGGTAGAAACGGAAACGAAATGTTTATGTACGATTAAACAATAGAAACTGTATATGTTAAGTTAAATGTTTAAATTCATATTTGCATTACTTGCTATGCATTAGGCTTATAATTTTAGTTCTGTGATGTAGGTGAAGAAGAGCAGCACGGTGAGATTACACGAGCACGATAGGATTACGGATGCGATTGGAGGAGTACGACCATGACGGCAACCGGTAGTATTGTTAGGGCGATTCTGACTGTGGTTAGTATGTGTCTGTGGTTAGTATGTGGATGTGTCTTTTTTGGGTATGTTTACGTGTCCGGTTTGTTTAAGAGAGTGAATGGAAATGTTTATGTATGTGGATAGTTGGTTTTGATAGAAAAATGTATGAAAAGTCAAGTTTTGATGTGAATGTTGTGGTAGTAGAACGTTTAGAATGTGAAGTCTTTATTTGGAAAATATACTGGAACTGTTTGGATGTTTTTAAACTTGTAAGGATATGCTCGGTTTTTAGAGCGATCCACGCAGTTTGTTTTAGTGAATTTTAAATACATTTTCTGATACGTTTTTAGGTTCCGTTTTAAGTCGAGATTTTAAGGGTTGGAGTATTTTACGTTTAGATATGTTTGATGTAACTTTATGGGTGAAGTGGAGGTGAAAGAAAAGGGAAAAAAGTAGGGAAAATGGTGAAAGGTTGGAGGAGTGGCACGGGAGGCGCCCTGGTGGAGCGCTAGGTGCACTGGGGCGCACACGCAACAGGCGCGGGGTGCGCTGCTGGGGTGCGCAGCGCCCCAGCCGATCGATCAGCACTGGGCGCCGATCGATCGATGCTCTGCGCGCGCGAGCTGTTTGGGCGACGCGCGCGCCGCACCACCCGAGGCCAAAGTGATATTTTTTTAAAAATTGACTTTTCAAAACACGTTCCAACCCGACTTTTTACGATACTTTTTAAACGTATTTTATGAGCGACCCCCACCTATTTTAAAGGATTTTAAGGACCCAAAAATCGAGTCGACATTTTATCGAAACATGGTTTTAGCCTTGTTTTTAAATGTTTTAAAAGTCAAAATATTTTACGCCCAAAATGTCTATGTCAAAGTTAGACCCTAAAGGTCAATAGAGGTGGGTCAATTGTCTAAGTCCGTTTTCTTTTAAAGTGTTAAGTAAAAATAAAAAATTTTATGTGAAAATACGAGGGCTTAAGTCAAAGTTAAGTCAATGTCAAGTCAAGTCCTGTGACGGCCCGAAGTGGGTTTGGGTCGTTACATTAGCGGATAATGATTTTGGATGATTTGTATAGTTTTTAGCTTGGAGATAATGTGGTTTTAGATAGATATATATATGGGTTCGCTTTTGGATGATTTTAAGAATTTCCGTTGTGTATGTTTGACATGTAAGGAATGGATTGACGATCTAAGGTTGAACTTGATGATTTTATGATGGGTAGTAGAACGTGTAGAAAGTGAAGTGTTATTTTGAATTATACTGAAATTGTTTTGGAGGTTTTAAACCTGTATGAATATGTTCGGTTTTTAGAACGATCCACGCAGTTCGTTTTTGTAACACCCGACATTCTCAGTCAGGTGATTTTCTTAACAGAATTAATGGTCACCTCTTTATTTGACCTTTTATTTAATAATTATATGCCAAAGCTTATTGGATTTCTATTGTAGTGGCAGAATTGTAATTAAGGAGGAACTTATTTGGTATAAGTAGAAAATGAAAACTCTTAAACTTCACAAAAAACCCCACTGTAGCCGACATTCTCTCTCGGCGATTCCCATCCTCCCAGAACTCTCTCTCTCTCTCGCAACAGGTAGCCTTCTTCATCAACAACCGATTCTCCTTCGTTCTCGCCGATACTCAGCTTACCAGGTAAGACTTAATGAATGTAGTTACTGGTAGATACTTTGAGCTCTGTTTTCAGTTAGAACCCGAGGTTTCAGATTCTTTAATGGCAGAGTAATAATAGGATCATTTCTATTATGCGTTTAGTAAAGGAATTTTCGAGTTGATTCTGGACATTTAGATAGCTGTATGCGATTAGTTACTGGGCTGAATCTGGTTATTTAGATTGTAGAAATTTAATCCACGCACACAAGGTGCTCGGCAGAAGAATATAGAAATACAAGTAGGTTAAGCATTAGGATGATTTTTGGTTAGCACTATTAGGATTTTATTTTTAACTTGGTAATGTGAAATGATTTAGGTGAAGAAGATTTGAAATGAGTATTCCATTTGCAAAGGACACCAGATAAGTGAATGTATTAAGATTTCCAGCCATTAGGGCCCTACATCTTAAGGGTACTAAATTAGTTATGTGTTTGATGTTTGTTTTAAGTTAGTAAGATGGTTTGTACTTGGATGATTTACGGATGTCTGAGAACTATGTTATGTAATGTTCTGATAGTATCTATGAAGTCAACTGTCTAGTATGATATTTTCCATAGCCTGATGATTTATGAACATTCATGTCATGCATCATGATTTACTTCTCAAGCATATGAAAATGATTTATGAGCATGTTTTCCCCCATGAACAAGATATGAGAATGAATATGAAACCTATGCAACCAGATTAAGTGAGGGTTGGGGGCGGTTAGGCGTATGTCACTGTCCAAAGAGAAGGACCATGAATACGGCCCGAAAGGGACTATGTACACTTGCACGGTCATCCCCCCTTTACGGCACAAATCCTCCCTTAATCCATATGATGAAAGTGATGAACAAGAACACGAATAAGAACAAGGAAAGAGCATGAAACGAACATGATCATGATTTTCTTGTAACTATGCATTCACGTATACATGTTAGTATTGCATTCCTTACTATGCATTAGGCTTATAGTTTAAACCTTATGATGTAGGTGACGAGATATCAGGTGAGGATTCCAAAGCTAATGAAGATGTCTAAGTCTGGTTGCTGGAAGGTGATCAGGGTGTAATTCTGTGGCTGGATGGCGATTGAGACCCCTGGTTAATGCTCTATGATTTTGTTATGATTAAGAATATGGTAGTTTAAGCAGGATGAGTTTATTTTTATAACATTGAGTTTTAAAATTGCCTGGTTGACTACTGAGTCTAGGAATGATTATAAGGATTATTAAATGATCTGTTGTTAAATCTTCCGCTATATGTATTCTGGATGAGTCTCCGATTTTCATTTATAAGAGTGATTAGTCAATGAAGTTAGAAGTCTGTGCATATCTATGTCCACCGATAGCTGTACTCCATCGGATGATGTTAGGAATTTGCATCCACTGATAGATGTCCTCTATCAGAAGATGTATGAGCTTGCATCCACCGATAGATGTTCTCTATCGGAAGATGTCTTAAAAGAGCACGTGGATTGCACATGTCTATCGGTAGATGCTGTGTATCAAAAATACCAGATGATGTAAGTGTTGTGTTGTCGTCCAGTGACCGGTAGATGTTTTACCATCGGTAGAAGTAGCATAATATTTGTCGTTTGCTACCGGTCGATGTAAGTGATACTCTTTGTCACCTAGCGATCGGCAGAAGTGAATAAGTCTTCTGCCGGCTGATGTCTGCGAATCACGTGAGACGCTCGTGACCATCAGTCGACGTGAGTTTATGACTCTATCAGCAGATGCAGTTTAAGAAATGTTTGGAAACAGATGTGTCGCGTGGCGGGCACGTGACCATCGGTCGATGTGAGTCTATGACTCTATCGGTAGATGCAGTTTAGGAGATGTTTGTGAAGAAAAAATATATAACACTAATAATGAACAAGGTGCATGAAGTAAGAACCGATTGATTAAGAGGTTAAGTTATGAATTACGTGGCGACTCCAATTGGGGTTGTTACAGTTTTCATGAATTTTCACTACGTTTTTTGGAACGTTTTTAAGTTGGGTTTTTGGGGTTTGAGGTGTTTTACTTTTGGAAGGACTTGAAGTAAGTTTATGAGTGAAGTGTAGGTGAAAGAAAGAAAGAAAAGTTGAGAAAATGGAGAAAAGAGGGATGAAGGGAGCGCTGGGCGCGCACGTGCAGCAGGGCTCGCAGCACCCCAGTCGATCGATCGACACATGTTTGGGTTAAACGGGCGCGCTGTAGAGAAGTTGCCGATCAATCAACGCATAGAGCCGATCGATCGGCCCTCTGTGCGCGCGTTACGCGCGCCCGCACCTCTTATGGCCCTAACCAATTTTTTTTTTAAATTTTGACTTTTTAAAACACGTTTCAACCCAACCTTTTACGATACTTTTTAAACATATTTTACTAGCGTCCCCCACGTATTTTAAAGGATTTTAAAGACCCAAAAAACTGAGTCAACGTTTTAACGAATAATGGTTTTAGTCCTCATTTTAATGTTTTAAAAGTCGAAAAATTTTACACCCAAAATGTCTAAGTCAAAGTTAGACCCTAAAGGTCGATAGAGGTGGGTCAATTGTCTGAGTTCGTTTTCTTTCAAGGTGTTAAGTAAAAGATGAAAAATTTTATGTGGAAATACCCGGGCTTAAGTTAAGATTACGTCACGGCTAGTTCGTGGCGGCCCTGATGGGGTTGGGGTCATCACAACTGTGGTATCAGAGCACCTGGGTTTTAAAAGCGATTCTGTAGACTGTCTGCCAAACACGAACCGCCGCACGAGGACTCTCCATTGACTGTAAGTGCTTAAGTTTAAGTATGATTCTTACATTTTTATATTGTTTTATGTTTTGTATTGTGTCTAGGAACAAGAAAATGCCGAGAGCACCTAGGCAACCCGAGGATACTTCCAATAGCCAGCTTATGGATATAGTACGCCAATAGTCAGAACAGATAGGGATTTTGTTAAACCAGGAGGGAAATGGTAATGGGCAAGGTAACAATTTGCAGGACCTAAGCGAGGAAAGGTTCAGACGTCTTAGGTCTCCGACCTTCAACAGATAGTCTTTGTACCCCACTAGTGCTGAGGAGTGAATCCGTAAGGTAGAGAGCATGTTCACTTATACAGAGGTAGAGGAGGCCGACAAGGTGACGTGTGTGGTATTCAATCTGGAAAAGGATGTTGTCTTCTGGTGGGATACAGTGATGGCCACTACGAATGTGGAGGCTATGACATGGGAGATGTTCAAAACAGCCTTCTACAACAAATATTTCAATCGCACCCCTCATGCCAACAAAAGGGCGGAGTTCTCCCAGCTACGCCAGACGGGGTCAGTGGTTGAGTATGTATGAAGGTTCGAGCCATTGTCCCGATATGCAAGTCTGTTGGTCAGCGAAGAAGAAGACAAAGTGTATCAGTTTGTTCAAGGCCTGAAATTAGAAATTCTGAAAGGAGTGAAGACGGCGGGTGTGGAAGACATGTCATACCACAAGGTCGTGGCCAAGGCCCTAGAGTTGGACGACATTAAAATTAATCTTCAGTGGCAAAGAGAAGCGCCGAAGAGGTTTATTAGGGAGGTACAGTCGCAACAAAATTGAGGTTAGCAGCCACAACCACAACATGGTGTCAAACGGGCGAACGAGGCATCTAGAAGTCAAGACAAGGGTAAACAACCACAAGGGGCTTCACAGGCTCCTTTGTGCCCTACATGTCAGAGGCATCACTACGGAGATTGTAAGATGTACATAGGCCGATGCTTCAGGTGTGATAAGATGGGGCATAAGGTTGTAGGTTGTCCCGGCCCAGCCAAGAGGCCACCGAGTGGTCCTTCCAGAATCTTTGCCTATAACGAAGACGAAAAAGCTGCTCAGCCATCAGTGGTTTCAGGTATTGTCTTGGTTTGTGATATAGCGGCATGTGTATTGATTGATACGGGGGCAACCAATTCTTTTATAGCACAAGCATATGTAGTTAAGTGGAATTTAGAGTTTGTCCCAGCCGACCATAGCTATAGTGCCATGTTGCCCTCCGGGGAGTTTTTACACTCATAGCAGATGATACAAGGGGAGGTAATATCTATTAGTGGTCGGAAAATGTACTCTAATTTTATCATCATAAGCATGAAGGGGTACGATGTACTGCTAGGCATGGATTGGTTGTTCAAGCACTACGCCACAATCAATTGTAGGTCGGGAGCTATAGACTTTAGACCTCCGAGTAGTAAGGGCTACTCAATTCAAGCGACCCTCCGTTCGAGTCAGATGCCTATAGTATCATCCATGAGTGCCCAGCACTCGATAAAGCCAAGATGTTCAGGTTTCATTACGAGCATTCTTGACAAGCAAAGGCTGAATGAGAAGAAGTTATGTGATATTCTGGTAGTTGTGGAGTTCCTATAAGTTTTCTTAGACGAATTACTAGGTTTGCCTCTTGATAGAGAAATGGATTTTACCATTGAGATTATTCCTGGTTCAACGCTAGCATCTAAGAATCCTTATAGGATGGCGCCGGTTGAACTAACAGAGTTACAAGTCCAGTTAAAAGAATTGACGGACAAGGGTTTTATACGCCCGAGCATTTCTCCTTGGGGCGATCCGGTGTTATTCGTGAAAAAGAAGGATGGCTCCTCAAGAATGTGCGTGGATTACCGGGAGTTGAATAAATTGACAATAAAGAATAAGTATCTATTGTCGTGGATCGATGATCTGTTTGACAAGTTGCAAGGAGTCACGGTATTTTCGAAGATTGATTTACGTTCGGGGTATTACCAGTTGAAAGTTAAAGCCGAGGATATGCCAAAGACTGCCTTCAGAACACGTTATGGGCACTATGAGTTTATGGTTATGTCCTTCAGATTGACGAATGCCCCGGCAGCATTTATGGATCTCATGAACAGAGTCTTTCAGGAGTTCTTGGATAAATTTGTGATAGTGTTCATTGATGACATTTTGGTTTATTCTTGAAACGACGAAGAGCACGCAGAGCACTTGAAGGCTGTTTTGGATACTCTAAAGCGGCACCAATTATATGCTAAAGGTTGCATTCAGAACGCATTATGGGCACTATGAGTTTATGGTTATGTCCTTCGGATTGACGAATGCCCCGGCAGCATTTATAGATCTCATGAACAGAGTCTTTCAGGAGTTCTTGGAAAAGGTTATGATAGTGTTCATTGATGACATTTTAGTTTATTCCCGAAACGACGAAGAGCACGCAGAGCACTTGAAGGCCATTTTGGCTACTCTAAAGCAGCACCAATGAAATGCTAAGTTTTCCAAGTGCGAGTTTTGGCTGAATCAGGTAACTTTCTTAGGCCACATTATCTCAAAAAAAGGTGTTTTAGTTAATCCGGCTAAGATTCAAGCCGTAAGAGAGTGGCATCAGCCGAAGAATACAAGTGAAGTATGAAGTTTTATAGGCTTGGCAGGGTATTACAGGAAGTTTATCGAAGGATTTTCTATAATCACCAAGCCTTTGACAAATTTTACGAAGAAAGAGGTGAAGTATGATTGGTCCAAAGCTTGTGAAGATAGTTTTCGGACCTTGAAGCTGAAGTTGACCACAGCGCCATTGTTGATATTACTCGTGGAGAATGGAGTATTCAGTATTTATTGCGACGCGTCCAAAGTAGGATTGGGATGCGTATTGATGCAGGATGGAAAGGTCATTGCCTACGCCTCTAGGTAATTGAAAAGTTATGAACAGAATTATCCAACGCACAATCTAGAATTGGTTGCAGTGGTATTTGCCTTGAAGATATGGAGACACTGCCTCTATGGACAAAAGTGCGAGGTATTTTCGGACCACAAAAGCTTAAAGTACCTTTTTACACAAAAAAAGACTTAAATATGAGGCAAAGGAGGTGGTTGGAGTTCATAAAAGAATATGATTTTGAAATCAAATACCATCCAGGGAAGGCAAACAAGGTGGTAGATGCCTTAAGCAGAATGCCTAAAGCTGAGCAGTCCACCATTTTCTGCATGTCAGCTTCATTGAGAAAGGAGATCCAGAAGTTTGAGTTGGAAGTTGTCACTGAGCTTGCAGCCATGATTTTAGACCTAACGATACAGCCAACTCTTTTAGAAAGAATTAAGGGAGCTCAGCAAAAAGACTCAAATGAAAAATAGGGTATTTTGGCCAAGTTGACTGATTCGTCTTCCGAATACAGTTACTCGGAGGATGGCATTTTGAAATCGATGATATGTTCTGAAAGATGAAGAGTTGAGGAAGTTGATTTTGGCTGAAGCACATTCATCATCATTCTCAGTGCATCCAGGCAACACCAAGATGTACCGAGATCTGAAAGTGCATTATTGGTGGCCAAACATGAAGCGTGAAGTGGCCAGTTATGTACAGTCCTGCTTAGTTTGCAAGCAAGTAAAGGCAGAGCACTAGAGGCTAGGTGGAATGTTACAACCACTACCGATTCCCGAGTGGAAGTGGGATTATATTTCAATGGACTTCGTGGTTGGTCTACCGAAGACAACCAATGAACATGACAGTATATGGGTCGTAGAGGATTGATTGACGAGACGACCCATTTCTTATCGGTAAAGATGACCTACACAATGAATCAATTCGCTCAGTTGTACGTTCAGGAGATTATCAAGTTACATGGGATTCCAATGTCAATCGTTTCAGACCGAGATCCCAGGTTTACTTTGAGGTTTTGGAGAAGTTTACAAGGTGCTATGGGAACTAAGTTGACATTTAGCACGGCATTTCATCCTTAGACCGACGGACAATCTGAAAGGACGATTCAAATACTCGAGGATATGTTAAGGGCATGTGTAACGACCCCTCTTCCCAGCAAGATATTGTCTGCTCTGGGATTGGGCCGCAGCCCAATATCCTCCCCTCACGGCTTTGTTTCGGACTCCGGAAGGTCACCCAACCTGAAATTGCTCTCGCCGAAGCACTTTTAACTTCGGAGTTCTTATGGGATCCGTTGCCAATCGTGCTCCAAAACGCGTCTTACTATCTTGGGAGAGATCTCTTACATATGTTTCATTTCCATGTACTTCCCCAAGCGATGTGGTATTGTGACGACCCCACTTTCAACAAACGAATCCTCCGGCCCAACCCTCTGGGATCCGCGGAGTTTTCGTTGAACCCTCCGGCCCAATCCTTTGGGATCCGTGGAGTTTTAACCCATACTCCAGCCCCAACCGGGCACATACATCCTCTAAGGATCCGCGGAGCATGGGTGGTTCCACCATATACGTGTCAAGTTGAGTCATCACAATCACCCCTCCCCTTGGGGGCCCAACGTCCTCGTTGGCCACATTTTCGGTTGGGTACAGGCTCTGATACCATTTGTAACGACCCCTCTTCCCAGCAAGATATTGTCTACTCTGGGGATTGGGCCGCAGCCCAATATCCTCCCCTCACAGCTTTGTTTAGCGAGAACTTCCCGGAAGGTCACCCAACCTGAAATTGCTCTCCCGAAGCACTTTTAACTTCGGAGTTCTTATGGGATCCGTTGCCAATCGTGCTCCAAAACGCGTCTTACTATCTTGGGAGAGATCTCTTACATATGTTTCATTTCCATGTACTTCCCCAAGCGATGTGGTATTGTGACGACCCCACTTTCAACAAACGAATCCTCCGGCCCAACCCTCTGGAATCCGCAGAGTTTTCGTTGAACCCTCCGGCCCAACCCTTTGGGATCCGCGGAGTTTTAACCCATACTCCGGCCCCAACCGGGCACATACATCCTCTGAGGATCCGCGGAGCATGGGTGGTTCCACCATATACGTGTCAAGTCGAGTCATCACAGCATGCGTGCTAGAGTTCCAAGCACCATGGAGTCGATATTTACCGTTGGTTGAGTTTTCCTATAATAACAGCTACCAGTCGACGATAGGCATGGCTCCTTACGAAGCGTTGTATGGCAGAAAGTACAGGTCACCGTTGTATTAGGATGAAGTGGGCGAAGCTAAGTTGATTGGTCCAGAGATTTTGCAACAGCTATCTGAGAAGGTCACTGTAATCAGGCAAAGAATGGAAACGGCACAGAGCCGACAAAAGAGCTATGCGTATCGAAGAAGGAGAGATTTGGAGTTTGTGGTTTTGAAAATTTCACCATTTAAGGACGTTGTTCGATTTGGCAAGAGAGGAAAGCTGAATCCACGGTTCGTCAGACCGTTTCCGATCACAGAGAGGATTGGAGCTACGGTATACAAGCTTCAATTGCTGTCATCTATAAAGGGGGTACATAATGTTTTCCGCGTGTGAATGTTGAGGAACCAGTTGACAGTTGATCTTGAATTACAGGATCCAACGCACGGGGTAGAACCAGTTGATCTTGAAGTACAGCCGACCTTGACATATGAGGAGAAGCCAGTGCAGATTCTGGAGTCTGCGGTGACAATCCTACGCAACAAAACGATTCCTCTAGTGAAGGTGCTTTGAAGGAACCATAACGTAGAGGAAGCAAGTGGGAACGCCAGCAGTACATGATGGACAAATATCCAGCGTTGTTCAAGTATGCAATTTTGAGGACAAAATTTCAATTAAGGAGGGTAGGATGTAATACCCGGGTTTCGGGTTTTCAAGTTTTTCCAATTATTAGTGTTTTATTCGTAAAAATAGTAAATTTAGCCCGTTTTACAAACTGAAAGTTTTGTTAGAACCCTAAGAATAAATTGGAATATTTGGAGAAATAAGAAAATTTCGGAGAAACCAAATCGATAGACGAAATGACAGATTCGTGGGAGTTTAAGAGGAGGGGCAAACTTGTAAATATGCAAGTCAATATTTTAATTACAAAATACCCCCTCCCCTTCAATTTTTCCTCCAGATCGTGAACCCCACCACAAGGTGCTTTGAAGGAACCATAACGTAGAGGAAGCAACGTGGGAACGCCAGCAGTACATGATGGACAAATATCCAGCGTTGTTCAAGTATGCAATTTTGAGGACAAAATTTCAATTAAGGAGGGTAGGATGTAATACCCGGGTTTCGGGTTTTCAAGTTTTTCCAATTATTAGTGTTTATTCGTAAAATAGTAAATTTAGCCGTTTTACGAACTGAAAGTTTTGTTAGAACCCTAAGAATAAATTGGAATATTTGGAGAAATAAGAAAATTTCGGAGAAACCAAATCGATAGACGAAATGACAGATTCGTGGGAGTTTAAGAGGAGGGGCAAACTTGTAAATATGCAAGTCAATATTTTTAATTAACAAATACCCCCCTCCCCTTCAATTTTTCTCCAGATCGTGAACCACCCCCCCACCCCCCCTTTTTTCTTCCTTGGCGAAAATTCTCTTCTCCTTGCGTTTCTTCAACTGACGATCGACGCTCCCTCCTCCGGTGATTTCTTCTCGATTTTTCTTCCCCAATCG
Source organism: Begonia masoniana (assembly GCA_022432975.1). Lineage (NCBI taxonomy): Eukaryota > Viridiplantae > Streptophyta > Magnoliopsida > Cucurbitales > Begoniaceae > Begonia > Begonia masoniana. The sequence goes on along the minus strand of CM039503.1, from coordinate 18,969,316 downwards.
ACGCTCTAGGTAAGACTCTACTATCCTAGACGTTTAGTTTTGATTTAGGTTTGGGTTTTGGATAGATTATATCGAGTTAGGGTTATTGAGATTATCGGTTTTTGTTATAAATCGATGGTTAGCCGTATTTGTGGTTGATAATGGTGCATTTAAGGTGGTTGTTGATAGTTAGGATGAGAAATTGATTATTGAATAAATTGTGGTGGTTGGAGGAGTTAAATTCCCATTAGTGTTAGCTTAGAAAAATTAGTGAGCACAATGTGCTCGATGAATTGCCTGACCTACGTGAATTAGAGTTTTAGGAAATTTACTTTAGATAGGAGCTTCGATTAGTTTTAGAATTCTGTCACTCAAGGTCTATTCTAATGATGGATTGTGATATGCCTTAGGTAACCCAAGCTTAAATGACGGTGCTTGGCATTGCTAAGGACGCTAGGTAACTGTGTGCTAGGTTTCCGGCCCTTAAGGCCCTACATCGTATTGATGCTAGGTTTTATGCATTTCGATGGTGTTTTCATGATTTTGGGGTCCTAACGAGTCGGGTAACCTAGGACGCAAGCTATTAGTGATTTGGTTAGGTTCGTTTATGAGTTAAGTATGTTTATGGAACTGTCCTTGATGGTTGTTTATATGCACACTCCTCATACATCATGTTTGCTCTCCAGGGCTTATGAAATATTTTTGCACGTATGTTTTCAAGTAAACGAAGTAAAGTAAGTAAATGTTAAGTAAGGTTTGAGGATGAGTAGGGCACAGGGCATGTAACGACCCGGGGAGGATCGTCACGTGTCATGACTTTCCTTTAAACTTATCCGTAATTTTATACCTCTGTAATCGTAGTGTACTTTTTTTTTTTTCAGACTTATATCATATCTCATCTTAACTTAAATTCGCTGAATAACCGCGTTTAGCTTTCACTCCTGCCGATCGCTAAACGACAAACATCTAGTTGTTCTACCGGTCAGCACGTGCATCTCACGTGATTCATTAAACATCTATCGGCAGGCACACATATTTGCATCTGCCGACAGTCACGTGCAACTCGTGTGACCAATTAAAACACCGTGCGTGGCACTACATCTTCCGACAGATTAACTCACATCATCTGCCGATGGCTTAAGGCAACTACATCTTCCGACAGATTAACTCACATCATCTGCCGATGGCTTAAGGCAACTACATCTTCCGACAGATTAACTCACATCATCTGCCGATGGCTTAAGGCAACTACATCTTCCGACAGATTAACTCACATCATCTGCCGATGGCTTAAGGCAACTACATCTTCCGACAGATTAACTCACATCATCTGCCGATGACGTCAGCCGGAAGACTAAACCAACAAACATCTACCCTTCGGCATCTGCCGATGACGTCAGCCGGAAGACTAAACCAACAAACATCTACCCTTCGGCATCTGCCGATGACGTCAGCCGGAAGACTAAACCAACAAACATCTACCCTTCGGCATCTGCCGATGACGTGGCACTACATCTTCCGACAGATTAACTCACATCATCTGCCGATGGCTTAAGGCAACTACATCTTCCGACAGATTAACTCACATCTGCCGATGCAAATACCTATCTGCCGATGACGTGGCATCACATCTTCCGGTAACTTAACTCACTACTCATACCGATCGCCAGATAACAGACATTGTCGTCATCTGCCGATGGCTTAAGGCAACTACATCTTCCGACAGATTAACTCACATCATCTGCCGATGACGTGGCACAACATCTGCCGATGGCAACACACAACATCTGCCGATGGCATATCGTCTGCTGATGACGTCAGCCGGAAGACAAATACTTTTCCTCTTCCGATGACGTCCTCCGGAAGACAGACTTACCCGACTCCCATCACAATCCTCCTGTCGATTTCTACACTTCAAAATAACACATCCCCTGCCGATAGACAAGTACTTTCATCTACCGACTACTAAACATTAACCTAACATCTTCTTCTTCCGGTAGACAAGCAAACTTCATCTACCGATTTCTAAACTCCATAATAACACTCACACCTTCCGATAGACAAATACATTTCGTCTACCGGCAGCACAAACATCATAACTTCAAACTTAATACCGGGACACCAACAGAATAAACCACAGATTCATTAAAACTCATACAGCGGATGACGTCAGCCGGAAGACTAAACCAACAAACATCTACCCTTCGGCATCTGCCGATGACGTCAGCCGGAAGACTACCTCTTCCAGCTTCCGTCTTACGGTAGAGAACTCTAAATCATCAAATGACTCCTTCCAACAGAAAGAAAACACAACTCATTCAAAATGCATATAGCGGAAGACTTAAGCAACTGACCATTTATAAATCTATATAATCATTCCCTGACTCAATGATCCACTAGACAGTTTCAAAGCTCAACGTTTTAAATAATCTCATCCTACTTAAACTACCATATTCTTTAACATACTGTAACATAAGAGTCTTAACCAGGGGTCATAAATCGCCTCTCCAGTCCCGCACTGTCACCTTGAGCATCCTCCAGCAACCAGCCTTAAGCATCCTCTTTGAACATAACATCCTCACCTGAACCTTCTTCACCTACACCATAAGGTTTAACTATAAGCCTAATGCTTAGTAAGGAATGCATGCTGACAGATATACATGAGTACACAATTTAAAGGGACATAAGTTCATAAACCATTCTTCATTCATGTTCATCTTTATCCTTTACATAACATGTATTAAGGCAGGGAACGAGGGAGGAAGACTGGGGTACATAGTCATTACTCGGCCTCCACCAGTGGGAGAATTCGCGAGTCATACATATCATTAACTCGGCCTCCACCAGTGGGAGAATTCGCGAGTCATACATATCATTAACTCGGCCTCCACCAGTGGGAGAATTCGCGAGTCATACATATCATTACTCGGCCTCCACCAGTGGGAGAATTCGCGAGTCATACATATCATTAACTCGGCCTCCACCAGTGGGAGAATTCGCGAGTCATACATATCATTAACTCGGCCTCCACCAGTGGGAGAATTCGCGAGTCATACATATCATTAACTCGGCCTCCACCAGTGGGAGAATTCGCGAGTCATACATATCATTACTCGGCCTCCACCAGTGGGAGAATTCGCGAGTCATACATATCATTAACTCGGCCTCCACCAGTGGGAGAATTCGCGAGTCATACATATCATTAACTCGGCCTCCACCAGTGGGAGAATTCGCGAGTCATACATATCATTAACTCGGCCTCCACCAGTGGGAGAATTCGCGAGTCATACATATCATTAACTCGGCCTCCACCAGTGGGAGAATTCGCGAGTCATACATATCATTAACTCGGCCTCCACCAGTGGGAGAATTCGCGAGTCATACATATCATTAACTCGGCCTCCACCAGTGGGAGAATTCGCGAGTCATACATATCATTAACTCGGCCTCCACCAGTGGGAGAATTCGCGAGTCATACATATCATTAACTCGGCCTCCACCAGTGGGAGAATTCGCGAGTCATACATATCATTAACTCGGCCTCCACCAGTGGGAGAATTCGCGAGTCATACATATCATTAACTCGGCCTCCACCAGTGGGAGAATTCGCGAGTCATACATATCATTAACTCGGCCTCCACCAGTGGGAGAATTCGCGAGTCATACATATCATTAACTCGGCCTCCACCAGTGGGAGAATTCGCGAGTCATACATATCATTAACTCGGCCTCCACCAGTGGGAGAATTCGCGAGTCATACATATCATTAACTCGGCCTCCACCAGTGGGAGAATTCGCGAGTCATACATATCATTAACTCGGCCTCCACCAGTGGGAGAATTCGCGAGTCATACATATCATTAACTCGGCCTCCACCAGTGGGAGAATTCGCGAGTCATACATATCATTACTCGGCCTCCACCAGTGGGAGAATTCGCGAGTCATACATATCATTAACTCGGCCTCCACCAGTGGGAGAATTCGCGAGTCATACATATCATTAACTCGGCCTCCACCAGTGGGAGAATTCGCGAGTCATACATAGCATAGTCCTTTCCCCGTTCTGCACTTAATTATGGTTACATTTACTTTTCATGTTCTCTACTTAATCATAAACGTGGGCATAATACATAGACATGAGGTTCACAGAGAAAAGTCATACCATAAGGACAAGTAGAACATCCTGTAACTTTACATTTACTTACACAACTTCTTCATGTCGTGGAAATAACAAATCATAGTCAACAAGTTAACATTTCAGTGATTTCCTAATACCCTTGCGGTGTAGGGCCCTAGTGGCCGGAAATCTTAACACATTCACTTACCTGGATTCCTTAGCAATCCGAGCTTCTTTCCTTTAAACTTCTTCACCTAAAACATGTACATTACAGTAGTTAAAACAAAGTCCTAATAGTCCTAATAGTCCTAATCATAAACCGTCCTAGGATCTAATAGCTAAAGTCATTCCGATTCCTCTGTTGACACACTGCAGTCTGAAATCCGAAACTAGGTGGACAGGTTTTACCATTGATTAAATCCGAGTTGGTTACTTAAAATGCTCAGAATCGATTCGGGATGACATTTCTACTCTCAGATTTTAAAAAGTCTAAAGCTACTCGGCCACTGCTAAAAATATCCGAACTCAGTGCCGAGCTGAAAACAGAGCTCTATTTACTAATGAATGACTACATTGTCCATTTCATACCTCGGGTGCGGATTTGCAGAGAAGAGCAAGCTCGAAACCGGTCGTCGGCAGAGGAAAGTTCTGGTAGCCGAGAGCAAGAACTTGGAAGAGAAGAAATCGCCGAGAGGGAATGTCGGCTACAGTGGCAATAAAATGAGATTTAAGGTTTCCATTTCCTATTTATACTAAATCCATCGATTTTAATTTACAAAACTGCCACCCAACCTAGTTTTACTTAACTTGTAATAATTTATCTTAACATTAAATTTTAAATCATAAAGGTTAAATAAGAGGGTGACAATGAAAATGGTCAGAAAATCACCTGGCCGAAACGTCGGGTGTTACATCCACCCCTCCTTAGACAAAATTTTCGTCCTCGAAAATTGCTCAAGCAAATAACTTAGGATATTTGTCCAACATCTCCTGCTGTAGTTCCCATGTAGCTTCTTCAATACCATGATTCTTCCACAAGACCTTAACCAACAAGATTTCCTTATTCCTTAGAGTCTTCACTGCAGAATCTAAAATTTGTACTGGTTTCTCTTCATACACCAAATTAGGTTCAATTTCGATTTCTGTTGGTTCAACAACCTGAGTCGGATCACGTATGCATTTCCTTAGCATAGACACATGAAAGACATTGTGAACCTTTTCCAAAGATGGAGGCAAAAGTAACCTATAGGCTGTACTGCCAATTCTTGCTAAGACAGGGAATGGTCCAACGAATCGTGGATTAAGCTTTCCCTTCTTACCAAATCTTAAGACTCCTCTAATGGTGAAATCTTCAGGAAAACTTCATCACCAACAGAAAAACTCAAGATCTCTTCTTCTTTGGTCCGCATAACTCTTCTGTCGACTTTGTGCAGTTAACATCCTTTTCCTAATGACCGTAATTTTATCTGACATCTGTTGTAGAATCTCAGGGCCCAATAGCTTCGCTTCACCAACTTCATCCCAGTACAAGGGTGACCTGCATTTCCTACCATACAAAGCTTCATAGGGTGCCATACCAATTGTGGACTGATAACTGTTGTTGTAAGAAAACTCAATCAGAGGTAGGTGTCTACTCCAAGATGCCTGAAAGTCTAGAACACATGCCCTTAACATATCCTCGAGTATCTGAATGGTTCTCTCGGATTGTCCATCTGTCTGCGGGTGAAAAGCGGTGCTGAAGGATAACTTTGTGCCTAAGGTACCTTGTAAACTTTTCCAGAATCGGGAGGTGAATCTAGGGTCACGATCAGAGACTATGGATACGGGAATCCCATGCAACCTGATAATTTCTTGGACATAAAGGTTAGCAAGTTGGTCCATCGTATAGGTGGTCCTTACAGGTAAGAAATGGGCCGATTTTGTCAGTCTATCCACCACAACCCAAATACAATCATGCCCTTTTGTCGTCTTAGGTAGTCCTACTACGAAATCCATGGCTATGTGTTCCCACTTCCACTCGGGAATAGGCAACGGCTGAAGAGTACCTCCTGGACGTTGGTGCTCGGCTTTGACTTGTTGACATACTAAACAGGACTCTACATACTTAGCAACATCTCTTTTTAGGTTAGGCCACCAGTACTGTAACTTCAGGTCTCGGTACATCTTGGTGCAGCCAGGATGTACGGAAAAGGAAGAGGAGTGCGCCTCAGCCAAGATCAACTTACGCAATTCCACATCATTAGGAATGCACCACCGATTTCTAAACCTCAGGATCCCATCCTTGGAGAGACTGAACTCGGAGGTGGCGTCCTTCAACTTATCCATCATGCTGATATTTTCCACTGAATCCTTCTGTTGTGCATCCTTGATCTTTTCCAAAATTGTTGGTTGAATAGTTAACTCAGCGAGCAAGACTGATAACTCTGGAACTATCTCCAAGTCAAATTTCTGAACTTCTGTTCTTAAGGGCATAGACATGGTTGAAAACCACGGGCTGCATTGTTGTTGACATCCTACTCAACGCATCAGCTACAGAGTTAGCCTTCCCGGGGTGATACTTGATCTCAAAATCGTAATCCTTGACAAATTCCAACCAACGTCTCTGTCTCATGTTTAATTCCTTCTGTGTGAAGAGGTACTTTAGACTTTATGGTCAGAAAACACCTCACATTGTTGTCCATATAAATAGTGTCTCCAAATCTTCAAGGCAAAAACAACAGCAGCTAATTCTAGATCATGAGTGGGGTAATTTTGCTCGTAACTCTTTAACTGCCTAGAAGCATACGCTATAACTTTACCCTCTTGCATCAGAACACAACCTAAACCGACTTTAGAAGCATCACAGTAAACACTAAATTTTCCTTCTTCGGTTGGGAGGGTCAAAACAGGAGCTGTTGTTAACTTCAGTTTTAACGTCTGGAAGCTATCTTCACAGGCTTCAGTCCAAGAATACTTAATGTCCTTCTTTGTCAACCTGTCAGGGGTTTAGCTATCATAGAAAATCCCTTGATGAATTTTCTGTAATAGCCTGCCAATCCAGGAAGCTGCGGACTTCACTGGCATTCTTAGTTGAGGCCAATCTTTTACTGCCTGAATTTTGGTTGGGTCCACAGATATGCCATTAGCAGAAACTACATGGCCAAGGAAATTAACCTTATCTAACCAAAACTCACACTTAGACAGCTTGGCGTAAAGTTGATGCTCCTTCAATGTCGTCAAAACTACTTTCAAATGTTCTTCATGGTCAGCCACAGTTCGGGAATATATCAAGAATCATCTATGAATACAATCACAAACTTATCCAAATACTCACGAAACACACGGTTCATTAGATCCATAAAAGCGGCAGGGGCGTTTGTCAAACCAAACGACATGACTAAGAATTCATAATGTCCATAGCGGGTTCTGAAGGCTGTCTTTGGTATATCTCCTTCTTTAACCTTCAGTTGGTAATAACCCGAACGTAAATCTATCTTTGAAAATACCTTAGCTCCTTGCAATTGGTCAAACAAATCGTCAATCCTGGGTAAGGGGTACGTATTCTTGATTGTCAACTTATTTAGTTTCCCTGTAGTCTATGCACATTCTAAGAGAACCATCCTTCTTCCTTACAAATAAGACTGGTGCACCCCAGGAGAACTGCTGGGGCGAATAAATCCCTTGTCAACCAATTCCTGCAGTTGAACCTTCAATTCTTTCAACTCAACAGGTGCCATACGGTAAGGATTTTGGATACAGGTGATGCCTCGGGTATGTATCAATCACAAATTCTATTTCCCTATCAGGTGGTATACCCGGTAAATCATCTAAGGAATGCCTCGGGAAACTCTCGGACTATAGGAATATCCTGTAGCTCAATTTTATTCTTCACCCGGTCATCTATTACACTAGCCAGGTAGCTCTCACAACCACTCTCAGCATTCGGTATATTTCTAGTGAGGATATAATTGGTATCTTACTTATTTTAGGAATAGCTTGGAAGGAATAATGGTTATCATTTGGGGGTCTAAAATCAACTATTCCAGATCGACAACTTATCGTGGCATGATGTCTAAATAACCAATCCATCCCTAATATTACTTCATACCCTCTTATGTCAATGACAATTAATTCCGCATAGAGATTCTTATCCCCTAAGGACACGACGTCACCCTTAACAATCTGCTCTGAATGTAGGGACATCCCTGATGGCAACACAACACTATATAACCTTTCAGCTGGTAAGGGTCCTATGCTATGTTTGCATACAAACAAGGTTGATATAACGAGTGTGTGGCCCCTGTATCTATGAGTGTATAAGCAGCAAAACCACAAATCATGATGGTACCTGATATGACTGTATGTCGATCAGCTCCCTCATCTTTCATCATGCATACACTCTGGGTACAACCCTTGCACGGTTCGGGTCTGGCGGCATGGGGCAATCTCTGACCATGTGTCCGGTCTTATCACACCTGAAACAGCGGCCAGAAAGCAACTTGCACTCACCAGGGTGGTTCCTCTGACATGTAGGGCATAGAGGCGCCAGAGGTCTCTTTCCTTTTCCCTGTCGCATTGGGGGGGGGGGGGGGGGGGGGGGGGGGGGGGGGGGGGGGGGGGGGGGGGGGGGGGGGGGGGGGGGGGGGGGGGGGGGGGGGGGGGGGGGGGGGGGGGGGGGGGGGGGGGGGGGGGGGGGGGGGGGGGGGGGGGGGGGGGGGGGGGGGGGGGGGGGGGGGGGGGGGGGGGGGGGGGGGGGGGGGGGGGGGGGGGGGGGGGGGGGGGGGGGGGGGGGGGGGGGGGGGGGGGGGGGGGGGGGGGGGGGGGGGGGGGGGGGGGGGGGGGGGGGGGGGGGGGGGGGGGGGGGGGGGGGGGGGGGGGGGGGGGGGGGGGGGGGGGGGGGGGGGGGGGGGGGGGGGGGGGGGGGGGGGGGGGGGGGGGGGGGGGGGGGGGGGGGGGGGGGGGGGGGGGGGGGGGGGGGGGGGGGGGGGGGGGGGGGGGGGGGGGGGGGGGGGGGGGGGGGGGGGGGGGGGGGGGGGGGGGGGGGGGGGGGGGGGGGGGGGGGGGGGGGGGGGGGGGGGGGGGGGGGGGGGGGGGGGGGGGGGGGGGGGGGGGGGGGGGGGGGGGGGGGGGGGGGGGGGGGGGGGGGGGGGGGGGGGGGGGGGGGGGGGGGGGGGGGGGGGGGGGGGGGGGGGGGGGGGGGGGGGGGGGGGGGGGGGGGGGGGGGGGGGGGGGGGGGGGGGGGGGGGGGGGGGGGGGGGGGGGGGGGGGGGGGGGGGGGGGGGGGGGGGGGGGGGGGGGGGGGGGGGGGGGGGGGGGGGGGGGGGGGGGGGGGGGGGGGGGGGGGGGGGGGGGGGGGGGGGGGGGGGGGGGGGGGGGGGGGGGGGGGGGGGGGGGGGGGGGGGGGGGGGGGGGGGGGGGGGGGGGGGGGGGGGGGGGGGGGGGGGGGGGGGGGGGGGGGGGGGGGGGGGGGGGGGGGGGGGGGGGGGGGGGGGGGGGGGGGGGGGGGGGGGGGGGGGGGGGGGGGGGGGGGGGGGGGGGGGGGGGGGGGGGGGGGGGGGGGGGGGGGGGGGGGGGGGGGGGGGGGGGGGGGGGGGGGGGGGGGGGGGGGGGGGGGGGGGGGGGGGGGGGGGGGGGGGGGGGGGGGGGGGGGGGGGGGGGGGGGGGGGGGGGGGGGGGGGGGGGGGGGGGGGGGGGGGGGGGGGGGGGGGGGGGGGGGGGGGGGGGGGGGGGGGGGGGGGGGGGGGGGGGGGGGGGGGGGGGGGGGGGGGGGGGGGGGGGGGGGGGGGGGGGGGGGGGGGGGGGGGGGGGGGGGGGGGGGGGGGGGGGGGGGGGGGGGGGGGGGGGGGGGGGGGGGGGGGGGGGGGGGGGGGGGGGGGGGGGGGGGGGGGGGGGGGGGGGGGGGGGGGGGGGGGGGGGGGGGGGGGGGGGGGGGGGGGGGGGGGGGGGGGGGGGGGGGGGGGGGGGGGGGGGGGGGGGGGGGGGGGGGGGGGGGGGGGGGGGGGGGGGGGGGGGGGGGGGGGGGGGGGGGGGGGGGGGGGGGGGGGGGGGGGGGGGGGGGGGGGGGGGGGGGGGGGGGGGGGGGGGGGGGGGGGGGGGGGGGGGGGGGGGGGGGGGGGGGGGGGGGGGGGGGGGGGGGGGGGGGGGGGGGGGGGGGGGGGGGGGGGGGGGGGGGGGGGGGGGGGGGGGGGGGGGGGGGGGGGGGGGGGGGGGGGGGGGGGGGGGGGGGGGGGGGGGGGGGGGGGGGGGGGGGGGGGGGGGGGGGGGGGGGGGGGGGGGGGGGGGGGGGGGGGGGGGGGGGGGGGGGGGGGGGGGGGGGGGGGGGGGGGGGGGGGGGGGGGGGGGGGGGGGGGGGGGGGGGGGGGGGGGGGGGGGGGGGGGGGGGGGGGGGGGGGGGGGGGGGGGGGGGGGGGGGGGGGGGGGGGGGGGGGGGGGGGGGGGGGGGGGGGGGGGGGGGGGGGGGGGGGGGGGGGGGGGGGGGGGGGGGGGGGGGGGGGGGGGGGGGGATGGCTGGGAGGCAGTCTGCAGAATCGGTTTTAGAACCTGGTTTTGCTTTGATACCATCATCTGCCGATGACGTGGCACTACATCTTCCGACAGATTAACTCACATCATCTGCCGATGACGTGGCACTACATCTTCCGACAGATTAACTCACATCATCTGCCGATGACGTGGCACTACATCTTCCGACAGATTAACTCACATCATCTGCCGATGACGTGGCACTACATCTTCCGACAGATTAACTCACATCATCTGCCGATGACGTGGCACTACATCTTCCGACAGATTAACTCACATCATCTGCCGATGACGTGGCACTACATCTTCCGACAGATTAACTCACATCATCTGCCGATGACGTGGCACTACATCTTCCGACAGATTAACTCACATCATCTGCCGATGACGTGGCACTACATCTTCCGACAGATTAACTCACATCATCTGCCGATGACGTGGCACTACATCTTCCGACAGATTAACTCACATCATCTGCCGATGACGTGGCACTACATCTTCCGACAGATTAACTCACATCATCTGCCGATGACGTGGCACTACATCTTCCGACAGATTAACTCACATCATCTGCCGATGACGTGGCACTACATCTTCCGACAGATTAACTCACATCATCTGCCGATGACGTGGCACTACATCTTCCGACAGATTAACTCACATCATCTGCCGATGACGTGGCACTACATCTTCCGACAGATTAACTCACATCATCTGCCGATGACGTGGCACTACATCTTCCGACAGATTAACTCACATCATCTGCCGATGACGTGGCACTACATCTTCCGACAGATTAACTCACATCATCTGCCGATGACGTGGCACTACATCTTCCGACAGATTAACTCACATCATCTGCCGATGACGTGGCACTACATCTTCCGACAGATTAACTCACATCATCTGCCGATGACGTGGCACTACATCTTCCGACAGATTAACTCACATCATCTGCCGATGACGTGGCACTACATCTTCCGACAGATTAACTCACATCATCTGCCGATGACGTGGCACTACATCTTCCGACAGATTAACTCACATCATCTGCCGATGACGTGGCACTACATCTTCCGACAGATTAACTCACATCATCTGCCGATGACGTGGCACTACATCTTCCGACAGATTAACTCACATCATCTGCCGATGACGTGGCACTACATCTTCCGACAGATTAACTCACATCATCTGCCGATGACGTGGCACTACATCTTCCGACAGATTAACTCACATCATCTGCCGATGGCAACACACAACATCTGCCGATGACGTGGCACTACATCTTCCGACAGATTAACTCACATCATCTGCCGATGACGTGGCACTACATCTTCCGACAGATTAACTCACATCATCTGCCGATGGCAACACACAACATCTGCCGATGAGAGAACAATAGACGATGCTCTCATCTGCCGATGGCAAATACTCTATATCTGCCGATGACGTGGCACTACATCTTCCGACAGATTAACTCACATCATCTGCCGATGACGTGGCACTACATCTTCCGACAGATTAACTCACATCATCTGCCGATGGCTTAAGGCAACTACATCTTCCGACAGATTAACTCACATCATCTGCCGATGACGTGGCACTACATCTGCCGATGACGTGGCACTACATCTTCCGACAGATTAACTCGGCCTCCACCAGTGGGAGAATTCGCGAGTCATACATATCATTAACTCGGCCTCCACCAGTGGGAGAATTCGCGAGTCATACATATCATTAACTCGGCCTCCACCAGTGGGAGAATTCGCGAGTCATACATATCATTAACTCGGCCTCCACCAGTGGGAGAATTCGCGAGTCATACATATCATTAACTCGGCCTCCACCAGTGGGAGAATTCGCGAGTCATACATATCATTAACTCGGCCTCCACCAGTGGGAGAATTCGCGAGTCATACATATCATTAACTCGGCCTCCACCAGTGGGAGAATTCGCGAGTCATACATATCATTAACTCGGCCTCCACCAGTGGGAGAATTCGCGAGTCATACATATCATTAACTCGGCCTCCACCAGTGGGAGAATTCGCGAGTCATACATATCATTAACTCGGCCTCCACCAGTGGGAGAATTCGCGAGTCATACATATCATTAACTCGGCCTCCACCAGTGGGAGAATTCGCGAGTCATACATATCATTAACTCGGCCTCCACCAGTGGGAGAATTCGCGAGTCATACATATCATTAACTCGGCCTCCACCAGTGGGAGAATTCGCGAGTCATACATATCATTAACTCGGCCTCCACCAGTGGGAGAATTCGCGAGTCATACATATCATTAACTCGGCCTCCACCAGTGGGAGAATTCGCGAGTCATACATATCATTAACTCGGCCTCCACCAGTGGGAGAATTCGCGAGTCATACATATCATTAACTCGGCCTCCACCAGTGGGAGAATTCGCGAGTCATACATATCATTAACTCGGCCTCCACCAGTGGGAGAATTCGCGAGTCATACATATCATTAACTCGGCCTCCACCAGTGGGAGAATTCGCGAGTCATACATATCATTAACTCGGCCTCCACCAGTGGGAGAATTCGCGAGTCATACATATCATTAACTCGGCCTCCACCAGTGGGAGAATTCGCGAGTCATACATATCATTAACTCGGCCTCCACCAGTGGGAGAATTCGCGAGTCATACATATCATTAACTCGGCCTCCACCAGTGGGAGAATTCGCGAGTCATACATATCATTAACTCGGCCTCCACCAGTGGGAGAATTCGCGAGTCATACATATCATTAACTCGGCCTCCACCAGTGGGAGAATTCGCGAGTCATACATATCATTAACTCGGCCTCCACCAGTGGGAGAATTCGCGAGTCATACATATCATTAACTCGGCCTCCACCAGTGGGAGAATTCGCGAGTCATACATATCATTAACTCGGCCTCCACCAGTGGGAGAATTCGCGAGTCATACATATCATTAACTCGGCCTCCACCAGTGGGAGAATTCGCGAGTCATACATATCATTAACTCGGCCTCCACCAGTGGGAGAATTCGCGAGTCATACATATCATTAACTCGGCCTCCACCAGTGGGAGAATTCGCGAGTCATACATATCATTAACTCGGCCTCCACCAGTGGGAGAATTCGCGAGTCATACATATCATTAACTCGGCCTCCACCAGTGGGAGAATTCGCGAGTCATACATATCATTAACTCGGCCTCCACCAGTGGGAGAATTCGCGAGTCATACATATCATTAACTCGGCCTCCACCAGTGGGAGAATTCGCGAGTCATACATATCATTAACTCGGCCTCCACCAGTGGGAGAATTCGCGAGTCATACATATCATTAACTCGGCCTCCACCAGTGGGAGAATTCGCGAGTCATACATATCATTAACTCGGCCTCCACCAGTGGGAGAATTCGCGAGTCATACATATCATTAACTCGGCCTCCACCAGTGGGAGATTTCGCGAGTCATACATATCATTAACTCGGCCTCCACCAGTGGGAGAATTCGCGAGTCATACATAGCATAGTCCTTTCCCCGTTCTGCACTTAATTATGGTTACATTTACTTTTCATGTTCTCTACTTAATCATAAACGTGGGCATAATACATAGACATGAGGTTCACAGAGAAAAGTCATACCATAAGGACAAGTAGAACATCCTGTAACTTTACATTTACTTACACAACTTCTTCATGTCGTGGAAATAACAAATCATAGTCAACAAGTTAACATTTCAGTGATTTCCTAATACCCTTGCGGTGTAGGGCCCTAGTGGCCGGAAATCTTAACACATTCACTTACCTGGATTCCTTAGCAATCCGAGCTTCTTCCTTTAAACTTCTTCACCTAAAACATGTACATTACAGTAGTTAAAACAAAGTCCTAATAGTCCTAATCATAAACCGTCCTAGGATCTAATAGCTAAAGTCATTCCGATTCCTCTGTTGACACACTGCAGTCTGAAATCCGAAACTAGGTGGACAGGTTTTACCATTGATTAAATCCGAGTTGGTTACTTAAAATGCTCAGAATCGATTCGGGATGACATTTCTACTCTCAGATTTTAAAAAGTCTAAAGCTACTCGGCCACTGCTAAAAATATCCGAACTCAGTGCCGAGCTGAAAACAGAGCTCTATTTACTAATGAATGACTACATTGTCCATTTCATACCTCGGGTGCGGATTTGCAGAGAAGAGCAAGCTCGAAACCGGTCGTCGGCAGAGGAAAGTTCTGGTAGCCGAGAGCAAGAACTTGGAAGAGAAGAAATCGCCGAGAGGGAATGTCGGCTACAGTGGCAATAAAATGAGATTTAAGGTTTCCATTTCCTATTTATACTAAATCCATCGATTTTAATTTACAAAACTGCCACCCAACCTAGTTTTACTTAACTTGTAATAATTTATCTTAACATTAAATTTTAAATCATAAAGGTTAAATAAGAGGGTGACAATGAAAATGGTCAGAAAATCACCTGGCCGAAACGTCGGGTGTTACAGGGCACCTATATGGCAACTCATGGCACGACGATACACCCAATAAATGGCAACTCAGGCCAAGTATGTTGTCTACGGGGTAGACGGAGTGGTGCCAGTGACTACTCATGCCTACACTTTTTTTCCATGTTATGTAATGTAAATAAGTGAGAAATGAACATGTTTTGAGAAATCATGCATTATGTGTATATATGTTTTAGTTGACTCCTTACTAAGCGTTACACTTAATGTTCAAATGATGATGTAGTGATGATATCGAAGGTGAGGAGCCTAAACAAAAAAAAAAAAAAAAAAAAAAAAAAAAAAAAAAAAAAAAAAAAAAAAAAAAAAAAAAAAAAAAAAAAAAAAAAAAAAAAAAAAAAAAAAAAAAAAAAAAAAAAAAAAAAAAAAAAAAAAAAAAAAAAAAAAAAAAAAAAAAAAAAAAAAAAAAAAAAAAAAAAAAAAAAAAAAAAAAAAAAAAAAAAAAAAAAAAAAAAAAAAAAAAAAAAAAAAAAAAAAAAAAAAAAAAAAAAAAAAAAAAAAAAAAAAAAAAAAAAAAAAAAAAAAAAAAAAAAAAAAAAAAAAAAAAAAAAAAAAAAAAAAAAAAAAAAAAAAAAAAAAAAAAAAAAAAAAAAAAAAAAAAAAAAAAAAAAAAAAAAAAAAAAAAAAAAAAAAAAAAAAAAAAAAAAAAAAAAAAAAAAAAAAAAAAAAAAAAAAAAAAAAAAAAAAAAAAAAAAAAAAAAAAAAAAAAAAAAAAAAAAAAAAAAAAAAAAAAAAAAAAAAAAAAAAAAAAAAAAAAAAAAAAAAAAAAAAAAAAAAAAAAAAAAAAAAAAAAAAAAAAAAAAAAAAAAAAAAAAAAAAAAAAAAAAAAAAAAAAAAAAAAAAAAAAAAAAAAAAAAAAAAAAAAAAAAAAAAAAAAAAAAAAAAAAAAAAAAAAAAAAAAAAAAAAAAAAAAAAAAAAAAAAAAAAAAAAAAAAAAAAAAAAAAAAAAAAAAAAAAAAAAAAAAAAAAAAAAAAAAAAAAAAAAAAAAAAAAAAAAAAAAAAAAAAAAAAAAAAAAAAAAAAAAAAAAAAAAAAAAAAAAAAAAAAAAAAAAAAAAAAAAAAAAAAAAAAAAAAAAAAAAAAAAAAAAAAAAAAAAAAAAAAAAAAAAAAAAAAAAAAAAAAAAAAAAAAAAAAAAAAAAAAAAAAAAAAAAAAAAAAAAAAAAAAAAAAAAAAAAAAAAAAAAAAAAAAAAAAAAAAAAAAAAAAAAAAAAAAAAAAAAAAAAAAAAAAAAAAAAAAAAAAAAAAAAAAAAAAAAAAAAAAAAAAAAAAAAAAAAAAAAAAAAAAAAAAAAAAAAAAAAAAAAAAAAAAAAAAAAAAAAAAAAAAAAAAAAAAAAAAAAAAAAAAAAAAAAAAAAAAAAAAAAAAAAAAAAAAAAAAAAAAAAAAAAAAAAAAAAAAAAAAAAAAAAAAAAAAAAAAAAAAAAAAAAAAAAAAAAAAAAAAAAAAAAAAAAAAAAAAAAAAAAAAAAAAAAAAAAAAAAAAAAAAAAAAAAAAAAAAAAAAAAAAAAAAAAAAAAAAAAAAAAAAAAAAAAAAAAAAAAAAAAAAAAAAAAAAAAAAAAAAAAAAAAAAAAAAAAAAAAAAAAAAAAAAAAAAAAAAAAAAAAAAAAAAAAAAAAAAAAAAAAAAAAAAAAAAAAAAAAAAAAAAAAAAAAAAAAAAAAAAAAAAAAAAAAAAAAAAAAAAAAAAAAAAAAAAAAAAAAAAAAAAAAAAAAAAAAAAAAAAAAAAAAAAAAAAAAAAAAAAAAAAAAAAAAAAAAAAAAAAAAAAAAAAAAAAAAAAAAAAAAAAAAAAAAAAAAAAAAAAAAAAAAAAAAAAAAAAAAAAAAAAAAAAAAAAAAAAAAAAAAAAAAAAAAAAAAAAAAAAAAAAAAAAAAAAAAAAAAAAAAAAAAAAAAAAAAAAAAAAAAAAAAAAAAAAAAAAAAAAAAAAAAAAAAAAAAAAAAAAAAAAAAAAAAAAAAAAAAAAAAAAAAAAAAAAAAAAAAAAAAAAAAAAAAAAAAAAAAAAAAAAAAAAAAAAAAAAAAAAAAAAAAAAAAAAAAAAAAAAAAAAAAAAAAAAAAAAAAAAAAAAAAAAAAAAAAAAAAAAAAAAAAAAAAAAAAAAAAAAAAAAAAAAAAAAATAAAATGTTGAAGGAATTGTATGGGAAAAACCAAACTAAATTCAACCAAACAAAACATTGGTTGGAAACTAATGCAGGGGCAAATTAGGAAGTAAAAGTGGGTAGTTGGGAGCATCCAATAAGAATGTGACATGTGGCAAAGCTTGTGGAAGAAGCTTTTCTTTGCTTCTTGTCTCCCATACGTGAGATCACTCTCATTTTTCACATTTTCCTCTGTTTTCTTTCATCGCCGAGAAGAAACCCTCTCCTCCTTCTCACGATTTTTTGTTCCACTTGTGAAGATTTGAAGGACACAGAAATTTCTCTCCTCCTTTAAAGTTGGCCGCATTTCAACCATCTTAGAAGCTCCTAAGGTGACAAAGCTCAAGCGAGGTACTTGGATTGCTAAAGACCCGAGGTAAGTTCTCGTGACTTACTATCGCCGATTGGCCTACACCATAAGTCAGAATTTGTGTTAAGGATTGGTTGGTGCTTTGTTTGTTTAATTGCTTTGGTTGGGTAGTTTAGGCTTGATCGTTTTATAGGTTAAGCATTGTGACGTTTGATGGTATTCGTGAGGTTTTGATGGTATACTCGTTATGTATGTTTTATTGTATATTGAATTGCTCATGCATCATGGTTTCAAAACGGCAAGAAAATGAATTTACGCATCGGTTTCATGAAAAAAAATGCATGTAAAGGCAAGTAAAGTATCACAGTAAACAACCATGGCATGGGGTTATCGGAGATGAGGTTTAGACCTGGCGTTCTGTGATGAGCGGGTTTTCCTCCCTTCAGATGGTGTGGCCTGTCTAACCGCTTGACGTGCCCTAACCATCTGTCGAGTGTTTCTGATAACCATAGACTGACACATACGGATAAATGAAATGATATGGACGGCATTCATGAAAACTGCATATACATGTTCATTCATAGCATTTACGTACAACTTGCTGAGATTTTTATCTCATAGGTGTCTTTATGGTGAATGTGACTTCGAGCAAGGTGAGGATGACTTTCCTCTGCCTGACGAGCCTGCAGCTTCATAAAGTGTGCCCGTGGAGTGCGCTGGGCAGTCGATGCATACTTGACCCGTGGGAGCATAGGTTATGTATTTTGATGCGTAATATTATGGGTTATGATGGGTTGATTGGTGATAGTTAGATGAATTGTTTAGAAACCATTATAGGATGCTTGGTACCTGGACAGGTTCTGAACAAATGTATTGAATGTCCATTTTGATGATATTTATTGGCTTCCACTATGTAGGGACGAATAGGTTGATACTTTGATGAAATTGGTTCAATATTGATGCTTTGACAGGTTTTGGATGAAATAGAAATGGATTTTGATTGTTTGGAATGAGTTTTGATGCTTTGAAAATAGGTTTGATGATTTTAAATTATACAGGGTAAAGAAGGTGAAAATAGCTCTCTGGACAAAATCCAGAGAGCTAGCCGATCGATCGCCAGAAAGGGGGCGATCGTTCGGGTAATGGGTGATACAGGGATGGAAATTGTATAATCTTGGTTAAGTATTCGGTAGAGAAATGTCGTCCAAAGTTGTGGGCGATAACGTCGACCAAAGTTGTCGTCCAAAGTGAGACGTCGTCCAAAGTTGTCATCCAAAGTTGAGGGCGATAACGTCAACCAAAGTTGTCGTCCAAAGTGAGACGCCGTCCAAAGTGGTGACGTCGTCCAAAGTGAGACGTCGTCCAAAGTGGTGACGTCGTCCAAAGCGGTGACGTCGTCCAATGTATAGATGTCCTCCATAATATGATTGTCTTCCAAAGTCCATGGACGATAGAAATCCATGAACGATAGGAGTCTGTGGACGACAGACTCTGTGGACGAATAAATTGATGAAACCCGAGAGGAATTTATTTCCCGTCTACTTTATAGACGTCGACCGATTTCTTTACAGAAGCCACGTCGACCCCTACTGTACCATTCATACAAACCCGATAGAGAGAATTAGCTACCCCTACTGTTCAAATTGATGAAACCCGAGAGGAATTAAATGGCAAACTAGGTTATAGGCGGCGACCAAAATCATGTTTCACTGTATTTCGTAGAATTTAAATTAAGTTAAACTTTAGTACTAGGTTTATATCTTCCGCTGAATAAAGTAATTAGTCTTTAAATGTTGATAGATATGGATTTAATGTCTGAGTCTATTCTCTCACGATTGATGAACGAATGAAAGGTAAATGAATTGATAAATGAAAATTGTATGAGAATAGACGAGGGTAATAAGCAAGTCCAATTATAAGAAGAAATGTAAAAGTTCAAATTTTTGAGACTTTTAGGATTTATGTATTTAGAAATTTGGGGACGTTACAGTTATGGTATCAGAGCTCCCGGGTTTTAAAATTGGTTCTGTAGACTGCTCGACTGCGCAAGCCACTACACGGACATGCATCTTCAAACTGTAAGTATGTTTTTAAGGTTTATTTGTTTTTGTTTCTTAGAGTTATTGCCTTTACCCTTTATAGGTGCACAAAATGGTGCGGAGAGGAAATGACCGGGATGAAAGGGACGACACCATAGACCAACTTAGAGACTTCATTGCCCAACAATCCCAACACTTAGAACAGCAGGCTCAACAGCTTGATACGCTGATCAACCACGAGGGCAATCGAACTCAAGAGGTGACAACTCCTAGTAATCGGGGAATGGAGAGGTTTCAAAAGCTACAACCCCCAGTGTTCAATGGACAGTCTTCGGATCCCTCTTTAGTCGAGGAGTGGATTCGAACTATGGAAGACATGTTGGCTTATGCGAATATAGAGGATGGGGAGAAATTCGCGTTGGTCAGCTATCACTTGGCTCTAGATGCCCGTTTCTAGTGGGATACAATCAAGGCAACCACAGATGTAACCATGATGAGTTGGGAGTGGTTTAAAGCCATATTTTATGACAAATATTTCAGCAACTGAGTTCATGCAATTGAGACAGGCTGGCTCAGTTGCCGAATACGTCAAAAAATTTGAGGCTCTATCCTGTTTCGCACCACGACAGGTCAGCGACAATGAAGACAAAGTGCGTCGGTTTATGCAAGGGCTAAATCAGGAGATACGAAAAAGTGTTGTCATATCAGGGGTGCGGAATGTGCCCTACGCTGAGATTGTGGCAAGAACATTGGAAATTGAGGCCGCTGAACCAACCTATGTCAGACCGAGGGAGCCAGCTAGAGGGTTCTTTTAGGAAATTCAGCCAAGGCCTCAGAATAAGGGCTGGCAACAGAGAAGACAGCCACAACAACGAAGAGGTACTAAGAGGCCCTATGATGGTAAGGGCAACCAGGGCAAGGGAGAGCAAGTTTGAGAGGATGTTCCAAGACCAGTATGCCCGAAGTGCTAGAAGCCCCACTTTGGCGCTTATAGATTGGTCACAAACCAGTGTTACAGGTGCGGGGAGGTAAGTCATTACACTCAAAATTGTCCATGGGCGGCTACCGATCAAAAGAAAGTAGCCTCAAGAATATTTACTTTTATTGAGCCCGTCGATGTCAACTACGACGCCTAACCCTCCGTGATAGCAGGTACCATCTTAATCACCGGTATAGCAGTATTTTCTTTGATAGACACGGGTGCTACGCAATCGTTTATTTCTACTGCATGCGTAGCTAGACTGAAGATAGTGCCTGAGTTAGCAGAGCACGAATATCGAGTGATGCTACCTTCAGGGGAGTTTATGCAGTCAGATCACATCTTCCAAGGCAATGTCGTCTCTGTGGGGAATAACACCCTTTATGCCCGGTTGATAGTAATGGGCATAGAGCGGTATGATTTAATTTTGGGAATGGATTGGCTGTCTCGCCACTTCGCCACCATCGACTGCCGATCCAGGTTGGTAACTTTTCAGCCCCCGGGTAAAGAAGGGTTCGCTTACCAGGCAATGAATAGGTTGAGTGGGTTACCTACTTCCTATTTGATGAAGGTCAGAGAGCAGTTTAGAGGCGAATGCTCAGTTTATCTGGCTACAGTGGTCGATACTCAGTTGCTCAACGGGGTAAAACCAAAGGACCTTCTAGTAGTTAGAGAATTCTCCGAGATCTTCCTCGACGATCTTTCCGGATTACCACCGGACAGGGAGATCGAGTTTACTATTGATGTTTATCCAGGCTCTGGGCCTGTATCGAAGAATTCATACAGACTGGCACCTGCTGAACAAAAGAAGCTGAAGTTTCAATTAGAAGAGTTATTGGATAAGGGATTCATCCGACCCAGTTTCTCTCTATGGGGTGCGCCAGTTCTGTTCGTCAAGAAGAAAGACAGAACTCTCAAGATGTGCATTGACTACTGAGAGTTGAACAAATTGAGGGTAAAGAATAAATATCCGTTGCCCCGGATTGATGACCTGTTTGATCAACTGCAGGGTGCCCGAGTGTTTTCAAGGATTGACCTATGCTCGGGTTATTATCAGTTGAAGGTCTAGAGAGAAGATATTCAAAAGATGGAGTTCCGGACGAGGTATGGGCTCTATGAATTTCTTGTGATGTCTTTTGGACTTACGAATGCCCCTGCAGCGTTTATGGATTTGATGAATCATGTCTTCAAGGAGTCTTTGGACAAGTTTATCGTTGTCTTTATCGATGACATCTTGGTCTATTCAAAGACGAAAGAACAACACGAGGAGCAACTACGCATTGTCTTAGGAATTTTGAAGTAACATCAACTATATCCGAAGTTCTCGAAATGCGAGTTTTGGCTGGACCGAATAGACTTTCTCGGCCATGTTATATCTCAAGAGGGGATTTCTATGGACCCGACCAAGATTGAGGTTGCCAGGGATTGGCCACAGCCTAAGAACGTACGTGAGGTACGTGGATTTCTCAGATTTGCTGGATATTACAAGAAGTTCATAGAGGGATTCTAGAAAATTGCAGTCCCCCTATCACGCTTGACACGAAAGAATGAGAAGTTCATATGGACGGCTGCATGTGATAAAAGCTTCCAAGAGCTGAAACGGAAATTGACAACGGCTCCAGTTCTGACGCTGCCAATTGAGGGCAAGAAGTTTAGCATTTATTGCGACGTGTCTAAGGTTGGTCTTGGATGCATACTTATGCAGGAAGGAAGGGTTGTTGCCTATGCGTCTCGGCAGTTAAGGCCGTATGAGCAGAATTATCCGACGCATGACCTAGAACTTGCAGCCGTCATCTTTGCATTGAAGATTTAGAGACATTACCTATACGGGCAGCAATGCAAAATATATTCGGACCACAAGAGCTTAAAATATCTGTTTACGCAGAAGGAATTGAACATGCGCCAAAGAAGGTGGTTAGAGTTCATCAAAGACTACGAGTTTGAGATTAAATACCATCCAGGAAAGGCGAATAAGGTCGCTGATGCCTTGAGCAGAGTGCCCACGACAAGTCAACCTTCGCTTGCATCAATGTCGGTAGCTTTAAAAATGGAGATTGCGAAGTTTAATGTGGAGATTGTTACCTAGTTGTTAATATGCTTGCGAATATTTCATTAAGGCCGACAATCATAGACAGAATTCGAGAAGCTCAACAGAGGGACTTGGAGTGCGAGAGGTATCGATTGAGCGTAACCTCTGAGGACCCGTCCGATTTCAGCCTGTCAGACGATGGTGTATTGAGATTTAGGCATAGATGGTACGTGCGTAACGACGAGGAGCTGAAGAAGGAGATTTTGGCAGAGGCACACTCCTCAGCTTATTCTGTGCAGCCGGGAAGCACCCAGATGTACCGGGACTTGAAACAGCACTTCTGGTGGCCGAACATGAAAAGAGAGGTCGCCATGTATGTAGAAACTTGTTTAGTCTGCCAACAGGTCAAAGCAGAGCACCAGAGGCCAGCCGGAACCTTACAGCCACTGCCGATCCCAGAGTGGAAATGGGAGCAGATTTTCTATG
>CM039503.1:18826221-18943721 GCA_022432975.1 Begonia masoniana | reverse complement strand
CCCCACCCCCCCCCCCCCACCCCCCCACCCCCCCCCCCCCCCCCCACCCCCCCCCCCCCACCCCCCCCCCCCCCCCCCCCCCCCCCCCACCCTGGCGATCGATCATTAACCTCTCTGGAATTTCTTCCAGAGAGGTTAGCTCCTCTCTTTTCCCCTTTCTCTTCTCTTTTTCTTTCCTTCATCCCTGCACATAACTCCTAATACCCTCGTAACCTCACCTATTCCACATATATTACTCATTTCATCAACTTACCCCCAAACCAATTCGAGACACATTTTAACACGAAACGCGTTTTTACAAAAACAAACTGCATGGATATATTTAAAACCTAAACAAATCCTCCTGTTTTGAAATCATCCATACAGTTATAAAATCAGTTTCTAAAACATTTCAAAACGCCTATACATTAACCTATCTAGATCCATGCCGTTTTCGGTATATCATCCTTCTGGACCTTCAACAAATTGTAACCCGAGCGTAGATCAATCCTCGAAAATACTCGGGCACCTTGCAGCTGATCAAATAAATCATCGATCCGAGGCAACGGATATTTATTCTTCACCGTCAATTTGTTCAACTCTCTGTAATCGATGCACATCCCGAGGGTCCCGTCTTTCTTCTTGACAAACAGAACGGGCGCACCCCAAGGCGAAACACTGGGTCGAATAAATCCTTTCTCTAATAACTCGTCAAGCTGAGTCCTCAACTCTCTCAACTCAGCTGGTGCCAACCGATACGGGTTTTTAAACCTCGGTGCAGAGTTTGGATAGACGTCAATAGTAAACTCAATCTCCCGGTCTAGGCGGTAGGCCGGGAAGATCATCGAGGAATATACCAGAGAACTCTCTGACTATAGGAATGTCACTCGGCTTTACTCCGCTGAGCAACTGAACATCAAATACAGAGGCTAAATAAATAGAGCACGCACCTTTAAACTGCTCGTTGACCTTCATAGAATAAGAAATAAGCGAGCTACTCAATCTGTTCATCGCCTGATAAGAAAACTCGGCTTTACCCGGGCGGAAGGTCACAATCCCAGATCGACAATTGATGGTGCCGAAGTGCTGTGATAGCCAATCCATCCCTAAGATAAGATCAGTAGTGTTCAATGCCCATAACAATAAGGCGAGCATAAAGGGTACTATCCCCAATCGAGATAATATTGCCCTGGACAACATGACCTGACTGCATACGCTCTCCTGAAGGTAGCATCACACTATATTCGCATTCTGCTAACTCAGGTGCAAGCTTCAATCTAGACACACAAGCAGTGGAAACAAAAGAGTGCGTAGCCCCCGTGTTTAACAAAGAAAATACAGCTACGCCCATAATCAATATAGTACCTGCTATCACGGCAGGCTGATCCTCGTTATCGACATCACCAGGCTCTATAAATGCGAAGATCCTCGGCATAACTCTCCTCTGATCACCGCCTAGCTGATCTTTGCCGGGCTTCGGGCAATCCCTAACAAAATGGCCCGCGTCTCCACACCGATAGCACACACCCATGCCCAATCTGCACTGGCCAGTATGCTCCCTCTGGCATTTAGGGCAAACAGGTACCTGAGAAGCCACTTGTACTTGCTTGCCTTTCCCTCGGTCATTGCCTCCCTCTAGAGGCCTTTTAACACCCCTCTGCTGCTGCTGGGGCTGTGCTCTAGGCTGCCAGCCTCGCGACTGAGGGCGAATCTCTCGGAAGAAGCCCTTAGCTGGCTCCCTAGGTTTAATCGAATCTCTGTCAACTGCCTGTATGTCAAGCGCCCTGGCCATAATCTCGTCATAGGATACATTCCGTACCCCAGATATAGTAAGGCGCATCCGGAACTCCTGGCTAAGTCCCTGTAAGAATCGGCGTACCTTGTCTTCGTTAATGCTGACCTGACGTGGCGCAAATCTAGAAAGGGCTTCAAACCTCCTCACATATTCGACAATAGAACTGACCTGCCGTAACTGCATAAACTCAACCATCTTCGCCTCTCGTACGGTATGGCTGAAATACTTGTCATAAAACAAATCTCTGAATTGCTCCCAACCCATAATCGTCACATCAGTGGTCGTCTTGATGGAATCCCACCAAAACCGAGCGTCCAGTGCCAAGTGATAGGTCACCAATGCAAACTTTTCTCCGTCCTCTATGCTAGCATACGCCAGCATGTCCTCCATGGTGCGAATCCACTCCTCGGCTAAAGAGGGATCCGTAGACTGTCCGTGAAATATAGGGGGCTGGAGCTTCTGAAACCTCTCCATTCCCCAGTTACTCAGAATAGCTGCCTCCCGAGCTCTAGTGCCCTCTCGGTCTATCAGCGTACCCAGCTGTTGGGACTGCCTCTCCATCTGCTGAGCCTGTCGCTCCATATGCTGAGACTGCTGGGCAATAAAATCCTTCAGAGTGTCTATCGTATCGTCGCGGTCATCTCGATCATTTCGTGGACGCACCAAATTTATAAAATTCCTATACCAAAGTTAAAACACATCACTCTAAGAAACTAGAAATCAAATAAAGCTATAAACGTACTTACAGTTGATGAAGAATGTTCGCGTAGTGGCTGTGGCAGTCGAGCAGTCTACAGAACCG
Source organism: Begonia masoniana (assembly GCA_022432975.1). Taxonomy (NCBI): domain Eukaryota; kingdom Viridiplantae; phylum Streptophyta; class Magnoliopsida; order Cucurbitales; family Begoniaceae; genus Begonia; species Begonia masoniana. The sequence continues at coordinate 18,941,145 of CM039503.1, read as the reverse complement.
ATTTTAAAAAACCCGGGGCTCTGATACCATAAGTTGTCACGACCTAATACTGTACCCATTTTCTCGTAACATATATAGTACAAGCTGCCTCCCGAGCTCCTAGTGCCCTCTCGGTCTATCAGCGTACCCAGCTGTTGGGACTGCCTCTCCATCTGCTGAGCCTGTCGCTCCATATGCTGAGACTGCTGGGCAATAAAATCCTTCAGAGTGTCTATCGTATCGTCGCGGTCATCTCGATCATTTCGTGGACGCACCAAATTTATAAAATTCCTATACCAAAGTTAAAACACATCACTCTAAGAAACTAGAAATCAAATAAAGCTATAAACGTACTTACAGTTGATGAAGAATGTTCGCGTAGTGGCTGTGCAGTCGAGCAGTCTACAGAACCGATTTTAAAACCCGGGGGCTCTGATACCATAAGTTGTCACGACCCTAATACTGTACCCATTTTCTCGTACATATATATATATATATATATATATTTATCCTTATACCAATTTAAAATAAAACATTAAACAATTAAATAAATAAATTAAAACATATAATCAATCGACTGAACAGAGAGGGGGCAGAATCGACAATTGGCCACCAAAACGAAGGGGCGATCGATCGCCCAAAACAGGCGATCGATCGCCGGTTACCAAAAAAGGAGGGGCGAATGTTCGCCCCTCACTAAGGGCGAATGATCGCCCCTTGGCGATCATTCATCGCCCAGCGATCGCCATTGCCTGGCGATCGCTCGGCAAGCGCTCTGGAATTTCTTCCAGAGCGCAGCATAGAGGGCGATTGACCGCCCCCCCCCCCCCCCCCCACCCCCACCTGGCGATCGATCGCCAACCTCTCTGGAATTTCTTCCAAAGAGGTTAGCTCCTCTCTTTTCCCCTTTCTCTTCTCTCTTTTTCTTTCCTTCATCCCTTGCACATAACTCCTACATACCCTCATAACCTCACCTATTCCACATATATTTACTCATTTCATCAACTTACCCCCAAACCAATTCGAGACACATTTTAACACGAAACACGTTTTTACAAAAACAAACTGCATGGATATATTTAAAACCTAAACAAATCCTCCTGTTTTGAAATCATCCATACATTTATAAAATCAGTTTCTAAAACATTTCAAAACGCCTATACATTAACCTATCCAGATCCAAACATCCTATAATGTTCTATTTATACAACTATCAATCAAAATCATCCCAAAAACCCCAAAATCTATACATACGTCCCCACGGGTCAGTTAAGCGTCGACTGCGCCAGCACACCACCGCAGCCATCCTTCGTCAACTGGACTCATGCCTCCGGAGGAGGAATATCATCCTCACCTGTTTCCTCGTAATCACCTACACCATACAGACATCTATGAGATAAAAATCTCAGTAAGCTCTAGTAAATGTACATGCATGCTATGCGTATGAGTTCAGAAATCATGCAGCATTTTCTTTATCTTTACTCTGTGGTGTCACCGAGATCTCAGCCTCCTAACCGGAGAGAGCCCATCCTGCGGTCGGACTACTCTTTCCGCCTAGACGGGGGGGAGGGGGGGTACACGCTTACAACACGTACAGCCGTGCCTGAGCCCCATCTCGCATGACCTGTAACTGTATAACTGTATGAGTATGCAATAGATGTGGTATTGTGACAAACCCATAATCGGTCTCCACAATAGGTCGTGCCCCTCTCCAAACCACATCGTCATTCTCTTTAAAACATCATGCAGAAATTCATTTTCTATGTTCTTTTAATACACGTGATGCGTGAACAGTTCAATATGACAGAAAGTAAACATACGTACAGAGCATACCATCAAAACACAAAATCAACCTAGAAGACAATCCCTAACTACCCAACAAAAGCGAGTAAATAAACGCATCACCAAAAATCCTCGAGACGACCTCGACGTACGGTGTAGGCCAATCGGCCAGAGAAGATCACGAGAACTTACCTTGTGTCCAAAGCAGCTCAAGCTCCGTCCACGAGCGTTGTTTGTTTGAGGCAAAACACAATATCGACGTTAAACGAGTTTAAGCTATCGATCCCCCAAATTTACAAAACCTTAGCTACGGAACTTCCTAAAGTTCTAATCCAATTCATTGAGCTATTTATTCGAGCAATTTACGCTCGGCACCTAAATTCCTAATTTACGAGTTTTCCCTAAAATCTCGAAATTACACAAATTATAACATTTTTCCTAAATCAACTAGATTAGACCTATAACGTCCAATACGTTCAATATATACTTAATTACAGCAAATCTACAAGTTTCGAATCCCAAATCTCGTTTTTAATCGAAACCCTAAACGAACCCTAATTGGTTTAACTCTACGAAACTCGGAATTTAACGCTCTAAAACTTTAGAATCATACCTAGAGCGTCGATTGGAGGAGAAAACGCGAAGAAAACGGAACGATTGGAGGACGAACGGAGGTCGAAACGTTGAAGTCGCCGTGAGGGAGGAAGAGAGAAAACTCTCTGGTTTTTTCACGCAACAGGGAAGAAGTGAAGAAGAAATAGATTTAGGTTAATTTATAATATTGATTTGAAAATTACTAAAATGCCCTTAACACTTATTTCTATTTGTTTCGTCCTTCGTTTCGTTAATCGACTAGCGATTTGGCTTCTCCAAATTTTCTTATTTCTCCAATAAGTCCAATTTATTATTTGGGTTCTAACAAAACTATCCGTTCGCAATTCGGACCTCATTTACTATTTTTACTAAAACATCCTTCATATTACGAGAAATGTAATTACTCAGAATATAGCGTTATTACTCCAAAAATTGCCGTAAATTCCTTAAAATTCATATTAATCGTTAAGATCATAATGACGCTTTCTTTTCGTAAAAAAGGTTTGATTTGACATATTTATGCCGATATATATTATAATCTAAAATTCTGTACAGGCCGGATATTACAGTAGAAGTACGAAAGATTGAAGTGCAACCAACGCTAACCTATGTGGAAAAGCCGGTACATATTCTGGAATCCTCTATTAAGGTATTGAGGAACAAAGAAATTCCGCTAGTCAAGGTGTTATAGCGAAACCACGGAGCGGAGGAAGCTACTTGGAAGAGACAGCAGGATATGATGTCTAAGTATCCTGAACTATTTGTGTAATCAAATTTTGAGGACAAAATTTCCATGAAGGTGGATGGAATGTAACATCCGAAACTTTTGTGTTATGACTTCTGTGGGATATAAAATAAAAATAAAAAATAAAATAAAATGTTGAAGGAATTGTATGGGAAAAACCAAACTATGGGAGCATCCAATAAGAATGTGACATGTGTCAAAGTTTGTGGAAGAAGCTTTTCTTTGCTTCTTGTCTCCCATATGTGAGATCACTCTCATTTTTCACACTTCCCTCTGTTTTCTTTCATCGCCGAGAAGAAACCATCCCCTCCTTCTCACGATTTTTTGTTCCGCTTGTGAAGATTTGAAGGACACAAAAATTTCTCTCCTCCCTTAAAGTTGGCCGCATTTCAGCCATCTTAGAAGCTCCTAAGGTGACAAAGCTCAAGCGAGGTACTTGGATTGCTAAAGACCCAAGGTAAGTTCTCGTGACTTACTATCGCCGATTGGCCTACACCATAAGTTAGAATTTGTGTTGAGGATTGGTTGGTGCTTTGTTTGTTTAATTGCTTTGGTTGGGTAGTTTAGCTTGATCTGGGTTTTTTATAGGTTAAGCCAAAGTTGTCGTCCAAAGTTGTCGTCCAAAGTTGTCGTCCAAAGTTGTCGTCCAAAGTTGTCGTCCAAAGTTGTCGTCCAAAGTTGTCGTCCAAAGTTGTCGTCCAAAGTTGTCGTCCAAAGTTGTCGTCCAAAGTTGTCGTCCAAAGTTGTCGTCCAAAGTTGTCGTCCAAAGTTGTCGTCCAAAGTTGTCGTCCAAAGTTGTCGTCCAAAGTTGTCGTCCAAAGTTGTCGTCCAAAGTTGTCGTCCAAAGTTGTCGTCCAAAGTTGTCGTCCAAAGTTGTCGTCCAAAGTTGTCGTCCAAAGTTGTCGTCCAAAGTTGTCGTCCAAAGTTGTCGTCCAAAGTTGTCGTCCAAAGTTGTCGTCCAAAGTTGTCGTCCAAAGTTGTCGTCCAAAGTTGTCGTCCAAAGTTGTCGTCCAAAGTTGTCGTCCAAAGTTGTCGTCCAAAGTTGTCGTCCAAAGTTGTCGTCCAAAGTTGTCGTCCAAAGTTGTCGTCCAAAGTTGTCGTCCAAAGTTGTCGTCCAAAGTTGTCGTCCAAAGTTGTCGTCCAAAGTTGTCGTCCAAAGTTGTCGTCCAAAGTTGTCGTCCAAAGTTGTCGTCCAAAGTTGTCGTCCAAAGTTGTCGTCCAAAGTTGTCGTCCAAAGTTGTCGTCCAAAGTTGTCGTCCAAAGTTGTCGTCCAAAGTTGTCGTCCAAAGTTGTCGTCCAAAGTTGTCGTCCAAAGTTGTCGTCCAAAGTTGTCGTCCAAAGTTGTCGTCCAAAGTTGTCGTCCAAAGTTGTCGTCCAAAGTTGTCGTCCAAAGTTGTCGTCCAAAGTTGTCGTCCAAAGTTGTCGTCCAAAGTTGTCGTCCAAAGTTGTCGTCCAAAGTTGTCGTCCAAAGTTGTCGTCCAAAGTTGTCGTCCAAAGTTGTCGTCCAAAGTTGTCGTCCAAAGTTGTCGTCCAAAGTTGTCGTCCAAAGTTGTCGTCCAAAGTTGTCGTCCAAAGTTGTCGTCCAAAGTTGTCGTCTAACCGCTTGACGTGCCCTAACCATCTGTCGAGCGTTTTCGAAAACCATAGACTGACATGTACTGATAAATGAAATGATATGGACGGCATTCATGAAAACTGCACATACATGTTCATGCATAGCATTTACGTACAACTTGCTGAGATTTTTATCTCATAGGTGTCTTTATGGTGTAGGTGACTTCGAGAAAGGTGAGGATGACTTTCCTCTGCCTGACGAACCTACAGCTTGATGAACTGTGCCCGTAGAGTGCGCTGGGCAGTCGATGCATACTTGACCCGTGGGAGCATAGGTTATGTATTTTGATGGGTAATATTATGGGTTATGATGGGCTGATGGGTGATAGTTAGATGAATTGTATAGAAACCATTATAGGATGCTTGGTATCTTGAAAGGTTGTGAACAAATGTACTTGAATGCCATTTGATGATATTATTATGGCTTCGCTATGTAGGGACGAATAGGTTGATACTTTGATGAAATTGGTTAAATATTGATGCTTTGATAGGTTTTGGATGAAATAGAAATGGATTTTGATAGTTTGGAATGAGTTTTGATGCTTTGAAAATAGGTTTGATGATTTTAGATTATGCAGGAGAAAGAAGGTGAAAACAGCTCTCTACACAAAATCCAGAGAGCTAGCCGATCGATCGCCAGAAATGGGGCGATCGTTCGTGTAATGGGTGATACAGGGATGGAAATTGTATAAGTCTTGGTTAAGTATTCTGTTAGAGAAATGTCGTCCAAAGTTGTCGTCCAAAGTTATGGGCGATAACGTCAACCAAAGTTGTCGTCCAAAGTGAGACGTCGTCCAAAGTTGTCGTCCAAAGTTGTGGGCGATAACGTCGACCAAAGTTGTCATCCAAAGTGAGACGTCGTCCAATGTATAGATGTCCTCCATAATATGATTGTCGTCAAAAGTCCGTGGACGATAGAAGTTAGTGGACGATAGAAATCCATGAACGACGGACTCTGTGGACGAATAAATTGATGAAACCTGAGAGGAATTTATTTCCCGTCTGCTTTATAGTCGTCGACCGATTTTTTTACAGAAGCCACGTCGACCCCTACTGTACCATTCATCCAAACCCGATAGAGAGAATTTGCTACCCCTACTGTTCAAATTGAAGAAACCCGAGAGGAATTAAATGCCAAACTAGGTTATAGGCGTCGACCGAAATCATGTTTCACTGTTTTGCGTAGAATTTAAATTAAGTTAAACTTTAATACTAGATTTATATCTTCCGCTGAATAAAGTAATTAGTCTTTAAATGTTGATAGATATGGATTTAATGCCCGAGTCTATTCTCTCACGATTGATGAACGAATGAAAAGGAAAATAAATTGATAAATGAAAATTGTATGAGAATAGACGAGGGTAATAGGCAAGTCCAATTATAAGAAGAAATGTAAAAGTTTAAATTTTCAAGACTTTTAGGATTTATGTATTTAGAAATTTGGGGACGTTACATTCATCTATAGTTGTGATACTATCTTCCAAATTTTCATCATTGATTGGAGGAATTTTAAAATGATTGAATGTTTTTAGCCAACTCTGACAGCATATAAGAGCTTCAACATTTTGGGGAGATAGAGAACTGCGAAAAGCATCTAGAACACGACCACCACAACTGAAAGCAAATTTTGACGCCACCGTAGAAATTAGAATGATCAATATATCTTTTGCAATTGCACTCAAAACTTGATACTTCTCAGAGTTATTCTTCCACCAAAATATTATATCAGAACTGTCTAAAAAATGCTCTAATTTCTCAGACAAGTATTGCTCAATCTCTGACATATTAATTTCATTATTTCTCTCAAAAGAATTTTCAGTCCCATAAAACATTGAGTATACTGCAATTGAACAAGTTTGAATCAAAGAATTCATGGACTTTGAAGACCTTTTTCGACTAGTGCTGCTACTTGGAATCTGCTCTTTATTTGTTGTATCACCTTTGTATTCTGTATACAACTTCTCAATTACATCCTCTTCCTGCTTTGAGTATTGCGTAGCCCTTTCACTGCCAAATAAAATTGCCGAACAATGCCGTAAAAATCTCATTTTGCAACTAGGATCAAGAATAGCGGCAACATATACAAGCATGTTTATTTTCTCAAACGATCTCCAATATTTGTCAAACTTCTTTTGCATATCGGTGGCCATTCTTCTTAGCGTCATATTGTCACCGTTAGCAAATGTGTGAATTGCAATCTTCAAATTACATACTTCACCAATGTACAAATTTGCTGTAATATGCAGAGAAGCAGAAATATTTACTGTCATGGTATGAAATGTCTCTAAGAATTTAATGTATTCTCGAATGCATGACCAATCTTCTGTTGTGGGTAAACAGTCCCCTTCCATTTCATGCAAGAAAGACACATCATCCTCTGCTAATTTTTCAAATACCATTTCATACTTCTCAGTGCTTACCAACATCAAGTACGTAGAGTTCCAATGAGTAGGAACGTCGAGCGATAAAGTATTTGTACATGTAATCTTAACCGCATCAACGCAAGCTTTGAATTGTTGCAATCGTGCCGGATAAGACCTTACGTACTTGACCACTTTTTGTACCCTTGCTATGGACTCAACATGTTCTTTCAAACCATCATAAATGATTAAATTCATAACATGTGCCAAGCACCTCATGTGCATATAATCGCCATTTAAAATCAATCTCTTCTAATTTCTAATTGTCTTCGTCAAATAAGAAATAGAAACATCGTTGGAAGACGCATTGTCAACGGTTATTGTCGTAACTTTTTCAATATCCCAATTAAGCAGACATTTCTCAACTTCCTTACCAATAGATTCACCCTTATTGTGATGTCCCGGATGTGTAAGTATGTGTACGATGGCTGCACGAACTTGAACACGGATGGCGGTACATCCGTGCAGGCGAACTGGAAGGTGACGGGTCATAAAAAGGGGGTCGTCACAATCCCACATCGCTTGGAGAAGTATGTGGAAATGAAACATATGTAAAGAGACCCTTCCAACATAGCAAGACGCGTTTTGGAGCACAATTGGCAACGGATCCCATAAGAACTCTGAAGTTAAAAGTGCTTCGGCGATAGCAATTCCAGGTTGGGTGACCTTCTGGGAAGTTCTCGCCAAACAAAGCCGTGAGGGGAGGATATTGGGTTACGGCCCAATCCCCAAAGCGGGTAATATCTTGCTAGGAAAAGGGGTCGTTACAAATGGTATCAGAGCCTGTACCCAACCATAAATGTGGCCAACGAGGACGTTGGGCCCCCAAGGGGGGGTGATTGTGATGTCCCGGATGTGTAAGTATGTGTACGAAGGCTGCACGAACTGAAACCCAGATGGCGGTACGTCCGCGCGGGCGAACCGGAAGGTGACGGGTCATAAAAAGGGGGTCGTCATAATCCCACATCGCTTGAGGAAGTATGTGGAAATGAAACATATATAAAGAGACCCTTCCAACATAGCAAGACGCGTTTTGGAGCACAATTGGCAATGGATCCAATAAGAACTTCGAAGTTAAAAGTGCTTCGACGAGAGCAATTCCAGGTTGGGTGACCTTCCAGGAAGTTCTCGCCAAACAAACCGTGAGGGGAGGATATTGGGTTACGGCCCAATCCCCAGAGCGGACAATATCTTGCTGGGAAAAGGGGTCGTTACACTTATGGTTCGGAATCAAACAAAAATTCAGTTTCCACTCTTCATCTATATAATGACCCGTCTGCACCATATAATTTAAGTTTTGAATAGATGTCCACGTGTCAGTGGTCAGACATACTCTTTGTGATGTTGAAAAAAAATACTCCGTCAACTTGGTTTTTTCACTCTGAAATATCTTGCGAATATCTCGTGCAACAGTTCTTCGAGATGACATAATAAATTTGGGATTTAGACACATACAAAATGTCCTAAAACCGACTCCTTCAACCACTTTCAATGGTAATTCATCCAATATAATCATCTTCGCAAGAAATTATTGAGCAGCCATTATTGTAAATGTGGGTACACCAGCTATCTTGCTCTCCATATGTCTAAAGATCAAAGGTGACTGCTTACTGTCCAAATTTTGGGAAAACTTTGTACATATCTTAATATGCTTTATTAAACTTGACGTCCCATTTTTTGTCGGGTGTGCAGCATAAAGTTGTCCACAATATTTACATTTAGCTAAATCACTGTTAGGTACCCTACTGTAGTGAATCCATGCATGAGACTTAGTTCTTTTCGATTCCACTTGCAAATTTTCACTAGGACTATCAATCTTTCCATAGTCCATAGAGAAAAAAATTATTTTCAGCAATCATCATTCAATTTCAGACTAGAAAGTAGAAACAGAAACAAAATCAACAAAAACAGAAGCTAAAAAACTAAAGAAAGAAGCTGAACCTATAAGCAAAATAGAAACAAAAACATAACTGAAACTTTGAGACGACAGAAACAACACAAAATACGAATGCTGGCAGAAAAGACTCGACGACAATAATTGTAACGACCCTAATGTTGACTTATAGATTGTTTAAGTCATAATTTGTTTTTGATTATGTATTTGTATAAATAATGTACAATTTGATTATGTGTATTTAAAGAAAATAATGAATATGAGTTTATATGGAAATACCCTTGAAAAGGGTATTTTAGTTGTCTAATAAATCGGTTTGAGTATACAGAATGAAATAGCAACAGGCTTGCATATACCGATCGCTACACGACAAAGAACTGTTGCATCTGCCGATAGCTGTTGAAGCTACTCCTGCCGATGCCGGTTCATCACGTGTTGAGATGTATATGCCGATGACATTTACAAGTCTCATCTGTCGAAGCATTTTTGAAGACATCTACCGATGACGTGGTCAGCGCTTATTTGTTTCATCTACCGAAGCGGTTTTGAAGATATCTGCCGATGGCGTGTCAAGATGGATCTACCGATAGCATTTGACGCTACTCATACCGATGTCGTTCAAGCTTGCACATGCCGATCACTAGACGACAATTTTCAAGAGTTCATCTGCCGATGGTTTTTAAAGAAACATCTGCCGATGGCTTTGAAGATAGAATGTGCCGATGAAGTTCACGGATTGTCTCTGCCGATGAGTTTTAAAGATGCTTCTGCCGATAGAAGTTGAAGATGCTTCCGCCGATGGAATTCAAGGATATATCTGCCGATGGCATTTCAAGCAGCATTCAACGATGACGTGTCTCCGCTCATTAGTTGCATCTGCCAGGTGAACTTCCTCCAGAATTCAAATTAGCCGCGAAGCTACAGTGACGTCGTTTTCAGCCATAACTCCAGAACATTAATGGCGACGACGATTTACAACTACAAACGGCAACGGTTACCTGAACTTGTACGGATGCTTCCCAACGGTAACAAAGTTTCTATTATTGGTTTAGAAGCATTGAAGTCAAGCAGAAAATGGACAGAGTATAAAAGCCGAGCTTAGAGCACAAAGGAACAACTTTTGCGATTTGAATTCCTGAGCCCTAACTTGCGAAAATATTCATACTCTGTAAATCGTACTACTCTCCTCTTACATTCGAACTTGAGATTCAGATCCTGTGAGAGAGTAGTTTTTGTGCAAAACTTTACAAACTCTAAATTTGTATAAGGCAGTGGATTGACGCCCGTAAAGTTCAATCCTGCATTGTGTAAAAGGCTTTGGATCGACGCCCGAAAGCTCGATCAGGATTTCTCGTTGAGGAGAAGTAAGGAATCTTCAAGGAGGAGCCTTGGAGCGTGGACGTAGGCAGTTTGGCCGAACCACGTAAAAATACTGGTGTCGAATTTCTCTCTCTCTCTCTTTACATTATCTGATCACTTGTGATAAATCTATAAGTTTAATCTAGGAGAGAAATTAAGTTGACTAGTAATTAAAATTTAAAAAGGTCTAATTCACCCCCCTCTTAGACAATACCGATCCTACACCTAACACTATACCTTTATTTTCCCGTATTATTTTTTTTATTTATTATATCATTATAAACTTTGTAACAATTGAGCGGAATTTACATCGTAGACCAAATAGTTAAAATCGTTTGAAAGCTATTTAGAAACCATTTAAACAAAATCATTAAAAACAAATTATAAATCAATTTTAAACATCAGCCAACGCACTAGAAGGCCAGAAGAGACATTTGTCTCAAAATCTATAGGGGCGATCGATCGCCTAAAACAGGCAATCGATCGCCAACATACAAAATGGTGGGCGATCGTGGCGATCGATCGCCCTTGCAATCGAACGCCAGGCGATCGATCGCCCTTGCAATCGAACGCCAGGTGATCGATCGCCCCCTTTGGGCGATCAATCGCCAGGCTCTCTGGAAAAATTCCAAGAGCCGCGATCACCCTGCCGATTGATGGCGATCGATAAGGTCCTCTGCCTCTCCTTCTTTTTCTTTTCTTCCACTTCTTTCTTTCTTTTCTCTACATACCTATACGCCTAACACACACTTCACAATTTTCATGAACACAATTCCACCTACATCACAACCATACATTTCAACATAAACTCAGTCGTAATCTCATTCATTTCTCACTTCATCAATCACCCAAGACAACGACTCACAACGTATCTTAAAACCCAATTAACTCGAGATAAACTCAACGAAATCCAACTACGTGGATCCGTTTAAAAACTAAACAAATCGCCTTATTTTAAATCACCAACAGTTTTCAATACATTTTCAATAAAAAGCTTTCCGAAAGAAGTTTATAAAACAGGTTTCCAAAACATAAAACATAAACCTATCAACTAACCAGATTCCAGGCATCCTAATATGTTCAATCTATACAATTTCTCCTACGATCTAACTATCGTATCCCCAAAATACTTACATTTTACTTCCCCACGGGTCAAAAGGCGCCTCGACTGCCCAGCACACTCCCGCGGGCCATCCTCCTTCAACCGCATCACTCCTCGGGTGGAGGGATCTCGTCCTCATCTATGTCAAGATCACCTACACCATACAAACAATCTATGAGCTAAAGGCTCAGCAAGTTTCGTAAATGCAAATGCATGTTGTGCATATGAGTTCGTAAATCATGCAACATTTTTTTATCATTACATAGTTTGTCACCGAGATCTCAACCCACTAAATGGAGAGGGCACATCCTGCGGTTGAACAACCCTTTCCACCTAACGGAGGGGGGTACATGCTTGCAACATGCACAACCATGCTTGAGCCCCACCTCGCATGACCATAAACATACATGGGTTCTTATTAGATGCGGTGTTGTGACCGACCCTTCTGAGCCTTCACAATAGGTCAATAGTCCCCTTTCAGGCCACATCGCCATTTTCTTTAAAACATAGTGCGGAAATTCATTTTCTATGCATAATTGAAAACCGTGATACATGGACAATTACGTGCTTAAAGTAAACATACAACATACGTACCATCAAGACTATAAAAGCATAACCTATAAAACAACTAAACCTAACTACACAACCAAAGCAATTTAAACAAACAAATCATCAAGGTTCCTCGATACGACTTCGACGTACGGTGTAGGCCAATCGACCAGGGTAAGTCATGAGAACTTACCTCGTGTGCGTTGAATTTCAAGCTCCGTCCACGAGCGTTGTTTACCTAGGTAAATTCACAATATTATCATTAAAACGCGTTTAAACCTTAAACGTCCAAATTAACGAAATCCTTAACTAAGGAAATTTCTTAATTCTAACTTAACTAATCGAGGCGTTTTAACAACAAATTAACGTTTGATACCTCGAAACCGCCATTAACGAGTTTTTCCAAACCTCAAAATTTCAACAAGCCTTAATATTCCACAATGGATAGACCAACCTTCGTCCAATACGCCCAATATGTCCATTATATTCATAACTACGATAACCCTACCGATTTCTAACCCTAAATCACGTTTTTAACAAAAACCTAAACGAAACCCTAACCGTTAAACAACCCAAAAGCTACGAATAAACTTTCCAAAACAATAGAACCTTACCTAGAATCGGAGTTTGGGGAAGAAAACATGAAGAAAACGAGACAATCAGAGGACGGATCATCGTTGGAGAGGAGAAACGCCGATGAGAGGAGATGAGTCGCCAGAGAACGCAAAGGGAGAGAGAGGGAAAATCGTGACTTGCTGGAGAAGAAGAGAAGTTAAGGTTTTTAATATAATTTTGGCTTGTCAAATTACCATACCACCCTTCCTTTGATTTTCTATTTGTTTCGTCCTTCGTTTCGTTATTTAGCTCACGGTTCGTTTTCTCCAAAATTCCTTATTTCATCAATTATTCTAACTTATTACTAGGGTTCTATTAAAACTGTTCGTTCACAAATCGGACCTCATTTACTATTTTTACCATAACGTCCATTAAATTACGAGAAATGTAATTTCCATAAATTTAGCGTTACAACTCCTAAAATTCCCAAAATTTTCTTAAAATCCATATTAATTATTAGGATCGTAATGACCCTTTCTTTTCACGAAACTGGCTTAATTCGACTAATTACTAAAATGCTATTATATAAACAATTTACAAAATCCCGTAAAGAATCGGGTGTTACAATAATGAATAAACAGAACACACAAAATACGCATGCAGGCAGAAAAAAAGAAACAAGGCAGAACTGACCAAGCAACAAAAACAGAACACAAAGTGAGACAGAACAGAGAAAAAACAGCAACCGAATATGCAAACAAGAGCAGTCAAGCTCCGATACCAATTACCAAATGATTAATCAATAAATATAAAACATTATATAACACTAACACCAATTTCAGACGAATGATCAATGACTTATTCGGCTAGAGCAACAAAATTCACTTATCCGATTTCGGCGAAAGTAAAGGCAAACTGACTTATTCGACAACCAGGAATAGGAGACTGGAGAGTGCCTGAATGAAAACTCACCTTTCAAATCGGACTTGTTCAGTTGAGAATGCATAATCGGGAGCGAGAGATGGTCACTGCCCACTGGTCAGGTCGCACAACGTTGGTCAAAACTGCGTGAGTCAGAACTGTAAAAGTCACTGGTCGACGGTCGACAGGCGACGGTCGGAGCTGCGTGACTTTGAGACGTGAGGTCGCTAACTCGCTAGGTCGGGGCCGGGGACGGGTCGTCGGTGCTAAGGAGTGAAATGAGGGAGGTCTCGGGCTCGCTCGCTGGACGTGGTGGACTAGGGTTGTTTTAGTATTTTGTATTTTTTTTTTAATAAATCCAACTCATAAGTCGGATAACCCACCAGGCTGACCCATGGGTCGGTTCTCCCTTGGGATTTTCCGGTTCCGGTACGGGGAATCTAGAACCAGACTGCGGTTCCTGGTTCCATGGATTCGGGAATCGGGACCAGTTTCACGGTAGGTAGAACCGGCCAAGAACCAGCCCGGACCGCCGATCCAGTCTGGTTTTGCAGTTCCAGGCTGGTTCTGCCCACCCCTAAGGTTTAGCGACTCGTGGGTGTGCTCTAAGTAGTGTTTTGGTATATGTAGGTAAATGTGATAGACGTAGGATTAGCGGATAATGATTTTGGATGATTTGTATAGTTGATAGCTTGGAGATAATGTGGTTTTAGATATATATATGGGTTCGCTTTTGGATGATTTTAAACATTTCCGTTGTGTATATTTGACATATAAGGAATGGATTGGCGATCTATGGTTGAACTTGATTTTATGATGGGTAGTAGAACGTGTAGAAAGTGAAGTGTTATTTTGAATTATACTGGAATTGTTTTGGAAGTTTTAAACTTGTATGAAAATGTTTGGTTTTTAGAACGATCCACGCAGTTTGTTTTCATGAATTTTCACTAAGTTTTCGAGAACGTTTTTAAGTCGGGTTTTTGGGGGTTGAGGTGTTTTACTTTTGGAAGGACTTGAAGTAAGTTTATGAGTGAAGTGTAGATGAAAGAAAGGAAGAAAAGTTGTGAAAATGGTGAAAAGAGGGATGAAGGGCGCAGAGGGGCACGCACGCCGCAGTTGATCAATCAGCACATGTTTTGTTAAATGGGCGCGCGGCAGAGAAGTTGCCGATCGATCAACGCGCAGCGCCGATCGATCAGGCCTCTGTGCGCGCACTGCGCGCTTTCAGGGCGACGGGCGCGCCGCACCTCTTGTGGACAAAAATAATTTTTTTTAAATGTTGACTTTTTAAAACACGTTTCAACCCGACCTTTTACGATACTTTTTAAACGTATTTTACGAGTTTCCCCCACGTATTTTAAAGGATTTTAAAGACCCAAAAACCGAGTCGACGTTTTAACGAATAATGGTTTTAGTCCTCATTTTAATGTTTTAAAAGTCAAAAAAATTTACGCCAAAAATGTCTAAGTCAAAGTTAGACCCCAAAGGTCGATAGAGGTGGGTTAATTGTCTAAGTCCATTTCTTTTAAGGTGTTAAGTAAAAGATGAAAAATTTTAGGGAAATTATCAATTTTAACCCTGTACTATACACGTTATTTCAAGTAGACCCCTGTACTAAAAAAACCGGCAACTCGAACCTTATACTATTATTCTGTTATCGTTTTAAACCTTTTTAAAATTTTCGTTAAAACCCTACCGTTATACACGTGCAGAAGCCAAATTTCTTAAAAAAACATAATTGTTATCTGTAACGCCCCGGGTTATCTGAACCCGGTTTGCTACTCATAATGCTGAACCGAACCATGACGTCTTGATGCTAAATTTAAAATTTCACTCGACAGCCAAAATTTGACTTTTTCTAAAACTAAATATATTTTAAAACTTGCAGCGGAAAATCAATTGGACATCAATGAAGCCAAGTGACCTGTGAAAACATTTTAAAATGACTGTTGGAAGTGTTAAGGGTAATTGGCTAAAAGACATAAAGCTAAAAAAAAAAAAAAAAAAAAAAACGCGGAATGCCCGTGAAGTTGCCGAAGTCGAACACATCTGCCGACGACAAAGTCAACGGAAGAAGCAGAAATAGGATTTAGGAGGTTTCTGCCGATGACGTGTACAAACAACGCACCACCATCTACCGACAAGCCAACACAACTACATCTGCCGATGAAGTCAACATAACTTCATCTGCCGATGGAGTCAACATAACTTCATCTACCGATAGATTTCCATCTGCCGATAGACAAACTCGTGACATCTACCGACAACGACATTACGACTCCTTCCGATAAGATTAAAATACACACTACATCTGCCGATGAAGTCAACATAACTTCATCTGCCGATGGAGTCAACATAACTTCATCTACCGATAGATTTCCATCTGCCGATAGACAAAACTACAGATTTTACGACTCGCACCTGCCGATGACGTCAGCCGGATGTTCTCTCTCTCATCCAACGACTTTACTGAAGGCACCTTCCGATAGGCAGAACGACAAAACTAAACATCCAGAAACAAACCAAATCACTGCCCTTCCCAAATTCAGTAAAAACAATGTTTTCAAAACCCAACAGAACACTAATATCAAAGACTCTCAGAATGTATTCAAAGTTTTGAAAAAAAACACTACTGTCATAAAATTTTCAGAAAAGGAAACATCTATACTGAACTAGTTACTCCCAACTCAACACCTGCAGCCATGGATTAAACCGCCTCAACAGATGACCAAACCGATGCCTGAAAATGCTCCTCCAACCAGCCTATTCCTCATGTTGGTCGGTAAACATACCTTCAGCAACTTCTTCACCTACATCACAAAACTCATCTATTAGCCTAATGCTAAGCAAGTAGAGCGATGAATGAAATGGATCAATGAAGCAATAATTTCCCTAAACATGCGGTCTCTACTTTCTCATCTCAGTTGTATTCAAATTCGTTCTCTGTTGATCCCTCTGTACGATGGGAAAGTGGATCAGTCATTCCCCAAAGCATACATCCTCTGATCTCAATTAAGGGGCGGATTAATTCCCTTAACAGTTAGCTGGTCTGATCCCCCTGTAGGATTGGGAAGTGGATCACTTTTCCCAAAACCTCAATCCTCTGTTCTCAGTTAAGGGGCGGATTAATCCCCCTTAACAGTTGTTCTGATCATCCTGCTCACACTTACCATGCGTTTCATGTAAATTCATTTTCGTAATCTTACAAAAACATGATGCATGACAAATGGAAAATAAACATACAAAACATACATAAATCCTATTGTTTTGTGATGTAGGCCCGAAGGCACAAACAAACTTTACTTACCTGGATTTCTTGGCGAGTGCTCGGTTAGGAGCTTCTTCGGGATCTTTCTCACCTAGAACATAAACAGAACATTAAGTCAACCTGTACTAAACCTCATTCTAAGGCATTCAGAAAACCTAAGGGAATAGTTGGGAGTTCTGATCGCCAAGCATTACTGATTCTATGCTAAACTCGTATCTACTCACTTTCCTGATGAGTTCCCAAAATAGATATCTAACACTTCCCCCATACAATCTTCCTTAGTTACTAAGTCAGAAAAATCGAGGTAGAAACTTACCTAGCTCGTCGAACGGACTCGGGGAAGGAAATCGCCTGGGAAGTCTGCTGGTTTGAGCTGGAAACCGAGAGCAAGAATGAATAGTGGCGGCTAAGCTCAATAGATTCTTTCTAAATAGGTTATCCACTAATAAGTTTTTAATTTACCATAATGCCCTTGCATATCCATTCATTAACCTAATCTATATTTGCACATCTTAATTTGACAAATTAAATTGGGTTTAATGGAACCGGGTGCTACAGTCTACCCTCCTTAAAAGAATTTTGTCCTCAAAATTCAGTACCTGAACAGTTCTGGATGTTGGTCCATTATGTCTTGTTGGCGCTCCCATGTTGCCTCCTCTGTGTTCTGATTGTGCCACAAGACTTTCACCAGCGGCACTTCTTTGTTGCGTAGTACCTTTACTGCATAATCCAGAATCTTTACCGGCTTCTCCTCGTAGGTAAGTGTAGGTTGAATTTCAATGCTTTGCTGTTCAACAACTTGGGACGGATCCCGCACACACTTCTTCAACATAGAGACATGGAACACGTCATGTATCCCTCCCATAGAAGCTGGTAGCTGTAACTGATAGGCTGCCTTCCCAATCCTTTTCAGAATTGAGAAAGGACCAACAAATCTAGGATTCAGTTTGCCTCTCTTTCCAAATCTCACAACTCCTTTGAATGGTGATACTTTAAGAAAAACTTCATCGCCTACTTCGAACTCTAATTCTCTGCGTCTTCTATCAGCATAGCTCTTCTGTCGGCTTTGAGCTGTTAAGATCCTCTGACGGATGAGAGCAACCTTCTCAATAGTCTGCTGCACAACGTCAGGACCAAGCAACTGTGCTTCACCAACTTCGTCCCAGTACAAAGGAGATCTACATCTTCGTCCATACAAAGCTTCATACGGTGTCATTCCTATTGTTGCTTGAAAACTGTTATTATAAGAAAACTCCACCAAGGACAGATACTTGCTCCAAGAACCTTGAAAATCCAAAACACTTGCCTGAAGCATATCCTCTAATGTTTGAATGGTTCTTTCCGATTGTCCATCTGTTTGAGGGTGAGAGGCTGTACTGAAGTTTAGCTGTGTGCCCATGGCTTTATGTAAACTCTTCCAAAATTTGGATGTGAATCTAGAGTCTCGGTCCGAAACTATAGTAACTGGAACTCCATGTAGTCGCACAACCTCCTGCACATACAATTCAGCTAACTGATCCATAGAGTAAGTCACCTTGATGGGTAAGAAATGGGCTGATTTGGTTAATCGATCGATTATCACCCAGATTGCATCATGTCCTTTTACTGTTCTGGGTAATCCTACAATAAAGTCCATGGTTATCTGCTCCCATTTCCATTCAGGGAGTGGTAATGGCTGCAACATTCCTGCAGGTCTCTGATGTTCAGCCTTAACCCGCTGGCAGATCAAACATAGTCCTACATGTTCAGCAACGCTCCGCTTCATTCCTGGCCACTAATAAGTCTGCTTAAGGTCTCTGTACATCTTTGTACTACCAAGATGAACGGAAAATCTAGAAGAGTGAGCTTCAGAAAGGATTTCATCACGAAGCTCTTTATTGGCTAGCACAAAATATCTATTCCTGAACTTAAGTATTCCATCATCAGTATAATTGAAGTCAAAATTGTCAGTAGAATCCATGCTCGACTTGAACTTTTTACACTCCTCATCAATGTCCTGGGTTTCTTTTATCTTTTCTAGAATGGTAGGTTTCAAGGAGATGGCAGAAAGCATAGCTGCTACATTGGACACAGTTTCTAGGTTAAACTTATGAAATTCAGTCTCTAAGGCCACCGGCATATCCAGAATCAAAGCTGAGGCTGACGGTATTACTCCACTTAATGCATCAGCCACCACATTGGCCTTACCAGGGTGGTATTTAATCTCAAAATCGTAGTCTTTAACAAACTCCAACCATCTACGTTGTCTCATGTTTAATTCCTTCTGCGTGAAAATATACTTCAGACTTTTATGATCCGAAAATATTTCACAAGTCTGTCCATACAAGTAGTGCCTCCAAATCTTTAATGCAAAAACCACCACAGCTAATTCTAAGTCATGCGTAGGATAATTCTTCTCATGCACCTTTAATTGCCTAGAAGCATAAGCTATGACCTTACCATCTTGCATCAAAACACAGCCAAGTCCAATTTTGGAAGCATCACAATAAATACTAAACTTACCATTTTCAACAGGAAGGGTTAGTATAAGTGCATTGGTCAATTTCTGCTTTAAGGTTTGGAAGCTGGACTCACACTCCTCAGTCCAAGCATACTCTATGTTTTTCCTAGTTAAACGAGTGAGGGGTGTCGCAACCTTCGAGAATCCTTCAATAAACTTCCTGTAATACCCTGCTAACCCGAGGAAACTCCTAATATCAGAAGCATTCTTCGGTTGAGGCCATTCCTTAACCGCACGAACTTTGGCTGGATCGACAGATATTCCATCCCCAGAGATCACGTGACCAAGAAAGTGAACTCTGTCCAACCAAAACTCACACTTGGAAAACTTAGCATAAAGCTGGTGCTGTCTGAGTACTCCTAACACCAAACTCAAATGTGTTGCATGCTCATCCTTATTTCTAGAATAAATCAAGATATCATCAATGAATACAATGACAAACTTGTCTAGAAACTCGTGAAACACTTTATTCATGAGGTCCATGAAAGCTGCTGGTGCATTTGTCAAACCAAAGGACATAACCAAAAATTCGTAATGTCCATATCTCGTACGAAAGGTAGTCTTTGGTATATCCTCGGACTTAACCTTCAATTGGTAGTACCCCGATCTTAAGTCAATCTTAGAGAAAACTCGTGCACCTTGAAGTTGGTCAAACAAATCATCGATCCTAGGTAATGGGTACTTATTCTTGATGGTTAACTTATTTAATTCTCGGTAGTCAATGCACATGCGCATTGATCCGTCCTTTTTCTTGACAAAGAGAACTGGTGCACCCCACAGCGAATAACTCGGTCGTATGAACCCTTTTTCCATCAGTTCCTCTAACTGTTTCTTTAACTCCTTGAGTTCTACTGGTGCTAATCGGTATGGATTCTTAGATACTGGCTCAGCACCAGGATAGACATCTACTACAAATTCAATCTCCCTATCAGGTGGTAAACCAGGCAGGTCATCAAGGAAAACTTTAGGGAAATCCTGAGCTATTGGAACCTTTTGGAGACTCGGTTCTCCTACCAGTTTTGTGTCCAAAACACTGGCCAGAAAGCATGAATACTCACTGCATAAGGAAGATCTAGCACTAAAAGCGGCTAAAACAGACATCCTCTTATCTTTCTTCGAGGCTTGGAAAGTGTGTCTTAAACCACCAGGGGGTTGAAAACTAACTAAGCCAGTTCTACAATCTATCGTAGCATAGTGCTTAAACAACCAATCCATTCCTAAGATTACATCAAATCCCATGATCTCTAAAATAATGAGATCAGCAGGTAGGTTCTTACCTTCTACTGTCACTACACTATTAAGCAGCATACGACTAGAGCGCATGCGTTCGCCATAAGGTAAAGCAACATTAAACATTTGCTCAGAAAGTGAAGACTTAACGTCTAATTTATCAGCAAATGCAGACGCTATGAAGGAATGTGTTGCACCTGAATCTATTAAAGTAAATGCAGGCATAAAATTGACTAGTATGGTACCTGACACAACAGCAGGCTGATCTTCATCACCCGATTCTACCATGGAGAATATTCTTGGCTTAACATTCACAGGGCCATTCTTCAGAGCTGGACAATCCCTACTCATGTGGCCAACTTTATTACAATTATAACAGCGAAGGACTCTGGGCTTTGGGCAATCCTTAAGCAGATGCCCGGTCTCCTCACAGTTGAAACACTTCCCTGCGCTAATTCTACACTCTCCCGGGTGAAATCTTAAACACTTTGGGCATTGAGGGAACTTTCTAGTATCTGGTGTCTTCTTCTCCTTCCCTTGACTGCCCTGGCCCTCACCGGGCCTCTTCGTTCCCCTGTGATGGTGTGGCTGGGTGAACTTTCGTGGAGCCGCACTAAACCCAGCACACTTCATCTCCGCCTCTTCCACTTCTAATGCCGTGGACACTACTTCACTGTAGGACAATCCTTTTATACCCGAGAACTTGACTCCTCTATAAATCTCAGGTTTCAGCCCATGCACAAATTGGAACACTTTATCCTCATCTCTGCGTGCGAGGTGTCCGGCAAACCTTGATAGGGATTCAAACTGTCTGCTGTATTCAGCTACGGTCCCTGTCTGTTTCAAGTTCATGAACTCCAACTTCTTTGTGGTCTGTACAGTACTGTTAAAATACTTCTCATAGAAAAGCTCCTTAAATTGCGTCCAAGTCATCGTAATAACATCATGGGTGGTCTCCATCGTTTCCCACCAAAGTTGAGCATCACCGGCAAAGTGGAAGGTTGCCAAAATGACCTTTTCTCCTTCTCCCACATTTGCACACCTAAACATGCTTTCTATCTTTTTCAACCATTCCTCGGCCACAATTGGATTAGCTGACTTTCCATCAAAAGTGGGTGGTCGCAACCTCCTAAACCTCTCTCCTACCTGTTCATTGCTGGAACCCGAGTTGGCACTCCCTTAAACCTCTCGGTTCAGTAGCAGTCCCAACTGATCGGACTGCTGGCGCATCATATCAGATTGCTGGCGTACCAAGTCTGTCAGCTGCCTGATCACACCAGAATTCTCAGTACTCTCCGGGTTTGGTGTCCCCCTCTGTACTCTCGGTCTACCTGGTCGTCTAGACATTTTACTATATCCCTGTAAAAGGTTAACTGTTCTCATAAATATCTAATAACTAAAACTAACATAAACACTTACAGTTGTTGGAGTACTTCCGTGCAACGATCGGCACTGTTAAGTAATTCTTTGAACGGTTTAACCAAATGGCTCTGATACCAACTTGTAACGCCGCGGGTTATCTGAACCCGGTTTGCTACTCATAACGCTGAACTGAACCATGACGTCTTGATGCTAAATTTAAAATTTCACTCGACAGCCAAAATTTGACTTTTTCTAAAACTAAATATATTTTAAAACTTGCAGCGGAAAATCAATTGGACATCAATGAAGCCAAGTGACCTGTGAAAACATTTTAAAATGACTGTTGGAAGTGTTAAGGGTAATTGGCTAAAAGACATAACGCTAAAAAAAAAAAAAAAAAAACGCGGAATGCCCGTGAAGTTGCCGAAGTCGAACACATCTGCCGACGACAAAGTCAACGGAAGAAGCAGAAATAGGATTTAGGAGGTTTCTGCCGATGACGTGTACAAACAACGCACCACCATCTACCGACAAGCCAACACAACTACATCTGCCGATGAAGTCAACGTAACTTCATCTGCCGATGGAGTCAACATAACTTCATCTACCGATAGATTTCCATCTGCCGATAGACAAACTCGCGACATCTACCGACAACGACATTACGACTCCTTCCGATAAGATTAAAATACACACTACATCTGCCGATGAAGTCAACATAACTTCATCTGCCGATGGAGTCAACATAACTTCATCTACCGATAGATTTCCATCTTCCGATAGACAAAACTAAAGATTTTGCGACTCGCACCTGCCGATGACGTCAGCCGAATGTTCTCTCTCTCATCCAACGACTTTACTGAAGGCACCTTCCGATAGGCAGAACGACAAAACTAAACATCCAGAAACAAACCAAATCACTGCCCTTCCCAAATTCAGTAAAAACAATGTTTTCAAAACCCAACAGAACACTAATATCGAAGACTCTCAGAATGTATTCAAAGTTTTGAAAAAAAAACACTACTGTCATAAAATTTTCAGAAAAGGAAACATCTATACTGAACTAGTTACTCCCAACTCAACACCTGCAGCCATGGATTAAACCGCCTCAACAGATGACCAAACCGATGCCTGAAAATGCTCCTCCAACCAGCCTATTCCTCATGTTGGTCGGTAAACATACCTTCAGCAACTTCTTCACCTACATCACAAAACTCATCTATTAGCCTAATGCTAAGCAAGTAGAGCGATGAATGAAATGGATCAATGGAGCAATAATTTCCCTAAACATGTGGTCTCTACTTTCTCATCTCAGTTGTATTCAAATTCGTTCTCTGTTGATCCCTCTGTACGATGGGAAAGTGGATCAGTCATTCCCCAAAGCATACATCCTCTGATCTCAATTAAGGGGCGGATTAATTCCCTTAACAGTTAGCTGGTCTGATCCCCCTGTAGGATTGGGAAGTGGATCACTTTTCCCAAAACCTCAATCCTCTGTTCTCAGTTAAGGGGCGGATTAATCCCCCTTAACAGTTGTTCTGATCATCCTGCTCACACTTACCATGCGTTTCATGTAAATTCATTTTCGTAATCTTTCAAAAACATGATGCATAACAACTGGAAAATAAACATACAAAACATACATAAATCCTATTGTTTTGTGATGTAGGCCTGAAGGCACAAACAAACTCTACTTACCTGGATTTCTTGGCGAGTGCTCGGTTAGGAGCTTCTTCGGGATCTTTCTCACCTAGAACATAAACAGAACATTAAGTCAACCTGTACTAAACCTCATTCTAAGGCATTCAGAAAACCTAAGGGAATAGTTGGGAGTTCTGATCGCCAAGCATTACTGATTCTATGCTAAACCCGTATCTACTCACTTTCCTGATGAGTTCCCAAAATAGATATCTAACACTTCCCCCATACAATCTTCCTTAGTTACTAAGTCAGAAAAATCGAGGTAGAAACTTACCTAGCTCGTCGAACGGACTCGGGGAAGGAAATCGCCTGGGAAGTCTGCTGGTTTGAGCTGGAAACCGAGAGCAAGAATGAATAGTGGCGGCTAAGCTCAATAGATTCTTTCTAAATAGGTTATCCACTAATAAGTTTTTAATTTACCATAATGCCCTTGCATATCCATTCATTAACCTAATCCATATTTGCACATCTTAATTTGACAAATTAAATTGGGTTTAATGGAACCGGGTGCTACATTATCCTCACTATTTGTTTTCCCTCTAGCCCTAAATCCCAAAATCTTCACCTTGCTCCTTGCTCTCTCTCTCAGATTTTTTCAGTGGAAATTGCGAGCTTCCCCTCCCTCCTCCGACTATTCCATCTTCCAGAGTCTCCAGCTCGAAATCGCGAGCTTCCTCCCTCTTTGATTTTTCCATCTTCTAGAGTTCGAGAGCTTCCTCCCTCTCTGATTTTTCCATCTTCCAGAGTTCCCAGCTCAAAATCGCGAGCTTCCTCCCTCTCCAATTTTTCCATCTTCCAGAGTTTCCAGCGCGAATCTCTCCCTCTTTGATTTTTCCATCTTCCAGAGTTCCAGCTCGAAATCGCGAGCTTCCTCCCTCTTTGATTTTTCCATCTTCCAGAGTTCCAGCTCGAAATCGCGAGCTTCCTCCCTCTTTGATTTTTCCATCTTCCAGAGTTCCAGCTCGAAATCGCGAGCTTCCTCCCTCTTTGATTTTTCCATCTTCCAGAGTTCCAGCTCGAAATCGCGAGCTTCCTCCCTCTTTGATTTTTCCATCTTCCAGAGTTCCAGCTCGAAATCGCGAGCTTCCTCCCTCTTTGATTTTTCCATCTTCCAGAGTTCCAGCTCGAAATCGCGAGCTTCCTCCCTCTTTGATTTTTCCATCTTCCAGAGTTCCAGCTCGAAATCGCGAGCTTCCTCCCTCTTTGATTTTTCCATCTTCCAGAGTTCCAGCTCGAAATCGCGAGCTTCCTCCCTCTTTGATTTTTCCATCTTCCAGAGTTCCAGCTCGAAATCGCGAGCTTCCTCCCTCTTTGATTTCCAGAGTTCGAGAGCTTCCTCCCTCTCTGATTTTTCCATCTTCCAGAGTTCCCAGCTCGAAATCGCGAGCTTCCTCCCTCTCCAATTTTTCCATCTTCCAGAGTTTCCAGCTCGAAATCTCGAGCTTCCTCCCTCTCTGATCTTCCAGAGTCGCCAGCCTGTCAACTTCCTCCCTGTCTCGTCTCTTCTCGGTAAGTCTCTTCTCTGGCTGTCTTCTTTGGGTTTTGGGATTATTTGTTCTGCGGAGTTATAGATTGTTTTGATACTTGCAACTTGACTTTAAGAGTACTCTCTGATCATTAGTTACTCAATTTCCTTTGGTTGCGTTTGCTTTTATTTTAGAAGCATTTTTACTCAAAAATGTTGCAATATAGCAAAAAGCAAGCCTTCGTTTTCTTCAGCAAAAACTCCCATTTTTCGCTTTTATTTTCCATATTTGATTTGAGGCAGAACAGTTCTACTCTAGTTTTGGAGTTATGAATCGTCTTCTTAAATAGTCCTTTTGTTTAATATAGAAAATTAGAGCCTTTTCTAGAAATCATTGGAGAGCCCCTCTCTCGACATGTGATGTTTGGATTTTTACTGGTCTGGGAGTGCGCATTACTTTGATGATTAACCACTATTTGTTGGACAATTGGATGACATGCAAAATGCTTCTCCACAGGATGTTTTCTGCCATGTTCTTCTTGCTGTCAAATCTGTTTTTTTTTTTATAATTCAAAGCATATATTATTTAAACCCTTTTTTAGATCTATCGGTACTTTAATAACTTGTCCATTTATTCTTTATTCTGGTAGGCTAGAGCTCGAGGTGTAGGTGTTATTGAGATAATCTGATTGACAATGGCTTCGCGTGCATCACAAATGAATGAAGGTGCTATTGGTATAGTTTTCCATTATTCTTGAAAAAAGTGGTGTTTGTAATTATCCAATATTCATTGTGTAATTTTGTAGATGATTCGGAGGTTTTGTCAAATGTTAAATGTTTTTGCAATGCAAGAGCTTATCTTCGTACATCATGGACACCGAAGAATCCTGGTAGAAGATTTTTTGGCTGTCAATATTATGCGGTAATATAATGTTAATTTATAACATGTTGTTTACATTATTTTGTAATGTGACAATATTGCACCTACATGAAGTTGAGATTGTGCGCCTTTGTTACAGAGGGAATCAGGAGGATGCAATTTTTTTTTATGGTACGATGCAGCCATGGGATTGAGGGAGAAAGACATAATTAATGGGTTACGAGCAACAATAGAAAACATGGAGCAGATCCAAGAATCTATGTTAAATAAGTTGAGGAAAAAGAATTCTATGTATTTACAGTTGTGGCTACTCACAATTGTATTGTTTATTGCTTATATTTATATCATTTTGTAACTTAGTATATGTTTGTTTGTAGCTTATGAATTTAGTGTATGTAACTTATGTTTAACAATTAAGTCGGATGCTGAAGTACTAAGTTCTAGTTGGATGTAACAGTAGGAGTTCTCTCAGTCAGAACGTATGGTTTTCCAAATGCTTCATTTAAATTTGCAATAGGAACGTATGGTTTTCCAAATGCTTCATTTGAATTTGCGCACACAAGCAGGAGTAATAAAATTCATCCCAACAAAGTTAAAACTTTATGGCTTTCCATCAAGAACATAATTGTTATATCTCTTCGTAGTTTCTATGGCATCTGACTGGCGAACATACATAACTTCTGCAGTACCCTTGTGAGCATTTGATTTCAATACGTTAGCCATCAAATTTTTTTTTAATGAATTTTAATTGAATCAAGTTTGAACAATTCTGAAACATTTAATAACACATTTGATCTTCCACTCTTGTCATAATGGATTGAGTGCCTTCTCAAGTCACCAACCTCAGAGAAGAGAATCTGTAACAAAGACAATGAAAGTTATAACATAGATTTAACAAGAGATACATAACACTACAAGACAAGAGATTGATTACCTCAATATCATTATCAGAAACTCCGTAATCCAAATTTGAAACATATAGCTTTCATCCACAATTCTCCTCTAACAGTCCACAAAATAATCAGAAAAGTATAATGAACAGTAAACAAATAAAAACCCATAAAATGATGAAAGCTAGCCCAAGTAACCAAGAAGAACCAAAAAAAAATACAAAATACATCACAAATCATCCACAATTCTCCTGGAACAGTCCAAGTAACCAAACAGAGACAAAAAAAGACCAAAATTCTCCTCTTTCTCCTTAGACCCCTTGGCCTCTTCCTCTTTGTCTTCCTCTGCCTCTTCCTCGGTCTCCTCCTCTACCGCTTCCAGCTCCTCGAGTAGTCGGTGTGGATGTACTTGAATTAACGCCTTCGTACCTCCTGACATTATGTCCCACCCCATTGCACTTAGAGCATCTCATCACTCTATTTCTTTTAGAGACATTGGTACTACTTTCAGGTTCATCAGCATCTCTAATCCTCTTCTTTCGTGGTCTGCCTGGCTGTTTTTTTTTTGTAATGGTGGGATGATTATAGGTGAAACAATCTCTGGCCACATATTCATCCCATTAACCGGAGCAATATAGTAGGAATACATATCTAAGAAGGTTTGTCTGTGGTAATGTTCGTGCACATACTCCTCTGCTTCTCGTCTCAAATACCTTATGCAAGGGATTGAATGAACACAAGGAATTCCAGTCAAAGTCCATGAAAAGCAACTGCAACTTGGAATATTCATGTCCACGGTATATTGCTCATTGCCGTTTGAGACCTCGAACCGATTCCCTCCTACAGCTATATGAGACCAATTTCGTGAAGCATATTCCAACTTTGTTAACTTATTTCTTATGCGAGGACATAGTAATCCCAAACACTGCTGCATTTCTTTTTGTTTCTCTGGTATTCTTGTCATTAGAGATTTTCGTATCATCTCAAATAAGGTCAAAATAGGCTTGTCATGAGCAGGTAATATCATAGCGTTAAAACACTCACTTAAGTTGTTGAGTCTCATATCACATTTTGAAAACGGACTAAAGGCATGCTTCGACCAATACTTTGGATCTGTTTTACTCCAAGCTGTATAGGCTGCCTTGTCCATTACTTCTAATTTCTTCATTTCCCGCTTGAATGTCTGTTCTGTGGTCGCCATTGAAGCTTTCCATATGACCTCCTTATACATCTTCCCAGGAAACTTGTTCTTGAAATTGCTGTATAAGTGCCTCAAGCAAAATCGATGCTCATGCTGGGGCACTATCTCCTCAAGAGCAGGAACCAATCCCTGTAAAATGAAAAGGGAATAGTCATCAATAACCAATTTACATACTGATGCAAATACAATACAAATGTACAAATAAAATTTTTGTAATACCTTTTGTTGGTCACAAATGAAAGTCCATGTTAAATTGATAGACCTTTGTATATCATTCATCAATTGTTCTAGAAACCATTTCCACGAGTCTTTGCATTCGCTCTCCACTACCGCAAATGCAACTGGATATAATCCATCATTTTCGTCGATCGATACTGCTGTAAGTAGTTGTCCTGTACAGTGTCCTTTCAAATGACACCCATCCAGACATAACACCCGTCTTCCAGAAGTTACCAATCCGTCTCTACATGCACGTAAACACATGTAGGCTCTCCGGAATCTACGTGATTCTGACTGAGGCACAATCTCTAAGTCAACGACGAATGTGCTCCCAGGATTGGACCTATGAATCTCTGCTGAATAACGCCATAAAAGCTTGTATTGCTCCTCTGCATTACCATCGTTCATCAGCCATGCTTTACGTCGGGCTCTGTAAGCCAAAATCGGTGTAATGGTTACGCCTAATTCCCTCTGCACAGTTTCAATAATAGAAGAAATGTTCCAATCTGGTTGGCTCTTGAACCTCGGTAAGTACTCCTGAGCAATCCACTTTGATGAAGCTAGCCTATTATGCACGATCCGTGCACAATTGTGTATATGATTGAGCGTCCTTATTTGGAAACTTTC
Organism: Begonia masoniana; assembly: GCA_022432975.1. Taxonomy (NCBI): domain Eukaryota; kingdom Viridiplantae; phylum Streptophyta; class Magnoliopsida; order Cucurbitales; family Begoniaceae; genus Begonia; species Begonia masoniana. The sequence continues at coordinate 18,912,288 of CM039503.1, read as the reverse complement.
TTCGCTGTTTATTTTAGATGCATGCAACACCCATTTACAGCCATCCGTACATACTGCTCTTATTCGCGTCTTCTCACTTTTCACAAATCGAATCCCATAACCATGCTTCACAGCGTATTTTTTAATCATCATCATCATCATCATCATCATCATCATCATCATCATCATCATCATCATCATCATCATCATCATCATCATCATCATCATCATCATCATCATCATCATCATCATCATCATCATCATCATCATCATCATCATCATCATCATCATCATCATCATCATCATCATCATCATCATCATCATCATCATCATCATCATCATCATCATCATCATCATCATCATCATCATCATCATCATCATCATCATCATCATCATCATCATCATCATCATCATCATCATCATCATCATCATCATCATCATCATCATCATCATCATCATCATCATCATCATCATCATCATCATCATCATCATCATCATCATCATCATCATCATCATCATCATCATCATCATCATCATCATCATCATCATCATCATCATCATCATCATCATCATCATCATCATCATCATCATCATCATCATCATCATCATCATCATCATCATCATCATCATCATCATCATCATCATCTAATTCCCTCTGCACAGTTTCAATAATAGAAGAAATGTTCCAATCTGGTTGGCTCTTGAACCTCGGTAAGTACTCCTGAGCAATCCACTTTGATGAAGCTAGCCTATTATGCACGATCCGTGCACAATTGTGTATATGATTGAGCGTCCTTATTTGGAAACTTTCTTCGCTGTTTATTTTAGATGCATGCAACACCCATTTACAGCCATCCGTACATACTGCTCTTATTCGCGTCTTCTCACTTTTCACAAATCGAATCCCATAACCATGCTTCACAGCGTATTTTTTAACAATATCTTTGATTTTTTTCAATGAACTGTAAGTCATTCCAAGCTCCAAAGGTACCTTACCATCTCTTGAATCAGCAATCAGTGTCATCATCATCATCATCATCCTCAGCATCATACTCATCATCCTCAAAATCTTCACCATCCTCCGCATTATAAGCATCCTCATCATAAACAACCAAAGATAAATTACTAGGAATTTCATCATCCATAGTTTTAGATAAAGTCAAAGGCCTATCTCCACAGACAGTACTACTCCCTTCACCAACTTGGTCCCTGATGTCGATGCTCTCCACATACACTTTCATATATCTCTTACAATTTACCGATTTTACCATTGCAAGTACATCTTCGTCGGTTCTCAGATTTCTCAACCCTTTTTTCAGCCCATACCCTGACACACAATAATGCAACTCCTTCCATGCATGTATCCCTGTCTCTTTCAGCATATCTTCGATCTCAAACATGGACAATAAGTCTCCATCACAATTGTCAACAACTACTTTGTTGCCTCCCACATACTGTGTGCCCTTGCTTACCATAAATTTACCACCATAATTGATTTCTAGTGAAAATTCACCCATTGGAATTTCTTGTTAGACAAAATACAAGTTAAAAATTACACTGAGAAAAAGAGTAGACATCCATAAGTAATCAAACCATCACTAACTGTAATTTATTACGACATGTTTGAATAATATATGCTTTGATTAATCAAAAAAAAAGATTTGACAACAAGAAGAAATCTGTTTAAAATGATGAACTCTAACATCCTTCTTTTTAAAGAAAAAATTGTATCAAATCTATAATGTTGAAGTTTGCGATCAGGAAGAAAAATGAAACATTGCTCATATTTATTAGAGCATGATATTCTTAAAACTAGCTCTATTTTGGAAGAAGTACGAAAAATGGGAGTTTTTGCTGAAGAAAACGAAGGCTTGCTTTTTGCTATATTGCAACATTTTTGAGTAAAAATGCTTCTAAAATAAAAGCAAACGCAACCAAAGGAAATTGAGTAACTAATGATCAGAGAGTACTCTTGAAGTCAAGTTGCAAGTATCAAAACAATCTATAACTCCGCAGAACAAATAATCCCAAAACCCATGTTTTTAATATAAATAAAATGGGACTAACAAGATAACATAGAAAATATTAGACGAGATCTTACAGTATAAAGTGCTTAGTGCTTAGTGCTTAGTAGTTTCACTGGGCCTTCTCAATTTTCTTAAACCCTGCAAAATAAACCAAAAACCAAAATGATTGCCTCAATGACAACAACATTGAGTATTCCAGGAAGCTCGATTTAAAAAAATTGAGTATTCCGGCAACCAGAAGACAGCCAGAGAAGAGACTTACCGAGAAGAGACGAGACAGGGAGGAAGTTGATGGGCTGGCGACTCTGGAAGATCGGAGAGGGAGGAAGCTCGAGATTTCGAGCTAGAAACTCTGGAAGATGGAAAAATCGGAGAGGGAGGAAGCTCGCGATTTCGAGCTGGGAACTCTGGAAGATGGAAAAATCGGAGAGGGAGGAAGCTCTCGAACTCTGGAAGATGGAAAAATCGGAGAGGGAGGAAGCTCGCGATTTCGAGCTGGAGACTCTGGAAGATGGAAAAGTCGTAGGAGGGAGGGGAAGCTCGCGATTTCCACTGGAAAAATCTGAGAGAGAGCAGGGAGCAAGGTGAAGATTTTGGGATTTAGGGCTAGAGGGAAAACAAATAGTGAGGATAACAGTTATGTTTTTTTAAGAAATTTGGCTTCTGCACGTGTATAACGGTAGGGTTTTAACGAAAATTTTAAAAAGGTTTAAAACGATAATAGAATAATAGTATAAGGTTCGAGTTGCCAGTTTTTTTAGTACAGGGGTCTACTTGAAATAACGTGTATAGTACAGGGTTAAAATTGATAATTTCCCAAAATTTTATGTGGAAATACTAGGGCTTAAGTTAATATTACGTCATGGCTAGTCCGTTGCGGCCCTGAAGGGGTTGGGGTCGTCACAGTATAGGGATAAGTCTTGGACGATAAAGGTTGCTAAGACTCCGTACTCTCCCGGTAAATCAATCTTGTATGCATTATTGATGATTCTCTCTAAAACTTTGAATGGACCATCGGCTCTTGGTAGTAACTTTGATTTCCATTAACTAAGAAATATTTTTTTCCTTAAATGCAACCAAACTAGGTCCCATTCTTTGAAGATGACCTCTTTTCTTCCTCTGTTGGCTTGCTTAGCATACATCTTGTAACACCCAGGAATTTTCCTCAACACGAGTTGCCCTTAGATGTAATTACGTTTGGAGAGTATAATAAGGATTATAGTGTTATCCTAAGCAATTAAGTTATAAAGTGGAGGTTGGAGTGAAACCAAAAGAATTAGGTAGAGTATTGGTGTAAATTTTTGTTTTCACTTAAAGGAAAGAAAATTTGATAGAAGAAAGGTATAAGGAGGTGAGTCTTCCACGTTGGAGTAGATAGAAGTGAAGGGAGAGGGTTGTTTTATAATTTCTTGAATTTAGTGATGGAAATTGAGTAAAGGAAAAAGTGAAGTTTTAAATGTTAGAAAGTGAAGGTGTAAAAGGACAAAACCCTTGTCTTCCACCTCTCCTATCCCACGAAATTTTCAGCAACCATTGGAGAGCTTTCTCCTCTTTATCTCTTCAATTTTCATCAAGGTTTAAGGTAAGTTTTTGGTAGGTTTTATGGTTTATGCATACCATTAGGAGTTTTAGCCATTTTGAGTGAGTTTTAGTTGAGTTTTGGATGAGTTATGGAAACCCTATTGGGGGATTCCGAATTTGCTTGTTCCTCGATGAGTTTTTCTTGTTATTTTGGAGGTTTAGACCTTAGATAGAGTGGTTTAGGTTGATTATATAGAAAGATTAGGTGTTTGGTTAATTTTGCTGAAAACTGAATTTGGAACAAAAGATAACCGGTTCTGTTTGGTACAAAATCCGATCAGTCATGCTATTTGATTTTGAATAATGGATTTATGCATTGGATAGTAGATATGTAGAGGTTTACGAAATGTATTGAATTGTTCAAATCCGATGAAAAATGAGAGAGTTATGGCCGATTGAAAATTGGGCAATGGAAAAAGGGGAATTTCGGCATTTTGGTTTAAGGTTTTAATGTTAGTAAGGTTTGTTGTTAGAAATAGAGTAGATATCCTTTAGATTTGGTTGTATGATTTCTAAGTTAATTCCATGTATATGTTAGGTTAACGAGTGAGCAGTTGGCGTAATCGAAGTGAGCGAATACGTTACAGAGATCCAGGTAAGTAGTGGATGTTTGTGTTTTGCCTACAGGCCTACACCATTGAACGGTAGGATTTGGTTGCTTGTTTGTTATTTTTTGTTGTTGAGCATATATGTTGACATGCATCATGGTTTTGAACTATGAAAAACGAGTTTTTAGCATGTTTACGAAACATGAGAAAGAAATATAAAAAGATAAAAAGAGATGTAACGTGGTCTCGAGTAGAGCCGCCTCGTCGAAGGATGGTGCTGGTGTGTAGCACTTCGAGAGGGCCTCTACGAGACATGCACCAATGAAAATACATAAGTTGTCGTCTGTAAGAACGCCTCGATGTTAACGTGCTAGAGAGAAAGCACTAGAGGGTTCTATGATCGACGTGGGAGGAGATCGTCGTATGGCCATCCCGATTGTCGACATGTAGTGTGCCTCCGATCTCGCTCTACTAGGTCAAGGCGTGGCCGTCCTTAAGGGGATAGGATGGGTGCCTGCTTGATCCACACGGAAAAGTGAAAGAGTAATAAAACGAAAACGAAATGAGAACAACATTGAGTGTAGAAACTGCATGTGCTAGGGGTTGAGTTATCCATTGTTTTAAATTCATTGTTCCCTACTTGCTAAGTATTAGGCTTACGTTTTGTGTTCTATGGTGTAGGTGACGACGAGTTATCAGGTGAGCTCTATAAGCGTGGCCAGGATTAGGGTTGTAGTTGGCGACGCATTTTGTATGCTGGTGCGGCCAATTTTGTTGGGGTGCCTTGACCATGGCGAGGAAGTGTGAGGTTTGGTAGATTTGTGGAAAAGATTTTTGGATTGTATATATAAGTTGGGGTATTTGAAACTCTTTTGATGTTTGAATCTTTGTTTTGATGTATAAATGGTTTGTTTTCAGGTTTTGGGTTTATTTATAATTAAACGTTATGCTGCTCAAATTTTTAAAAGGAATCGTTGTTTGTTTTCACAAATTTTACGCTTCCACTTATGTTTTCGAGTCGTGTTTTTGGGGGTTGTAATGTGTTGAGGGGTTGAAAATATTGGAAGATGGTTTGGGTAAGTTTTTAGGTGAAATGTTGGTGAAAGAATTGAAGAAAAGTTGAAAAAGTGGGAAAAGAGTCGAAGTAGACGCGGGTTGTTGGGCTGGAGGCGCGCAGGTGGTGCTGGGCGCACGCGTAGCAGGGTGTTGGGGAGCGCTGCTGGGGCGCGCAGCGCCCAGCCAATCGATCGGCGCTAACGTCGATCGATCGGTGATGGTTCTGTAAATTGGTGATCGCTACAGAGAGGTTACCGATCGATCGCTTCTCTCACGCGCCCTACCTGGGCGACGTGCGCACCAAGTGCGCGTGCGGCATGTAACACCTAGGAACTTTCTTAAATCGAGTGTTGCCTTATATTATATTATTTTATGGAAGCTTAATAAAGATCCTAGGGTTATGCTAAGTATAAGTGTTATGAAATAAAAATTTGTGAGAAAACACTAGAGTTGGAGTAGCTTAGGGTTATTGGTGGTTGAAATAAATGGAAAGGAAATTGTTTGGAGAAAGGTGGATGGGAGGAGATGACTTTCACGTCGGAGTTAAGGAAATGGTATGGGAGGGGTAAATTTATAAAAAAGTGATTTTTGGTGGTTGATTTTAAAAGAGAAAAAGTGGAGGTTTTAAATGTTAAAATCACTAAGCTTTAAAAGGGCCCCTTGTTTCTCCTCTTCCTCCTCCCACAAAATTGCAGCTCCACTGAAGGGTTTCTCCACCTTCTTCTTCTTCAATTTCTTCAAGATTTAAGGTTAGTCTTTGATGGGTTTTAGGTTGTATGCAATCCTTTGGTAGTTTTTTCTATTTTGAGAGTGTTTTGATGAGGTTTTAGGGTAGTATAGGAAACCCTAAATGGAAGCTTCGAAAATTCCATTCCTTTGCTGTATTTTCTTGCTACTTTTGGTGGTTTAGACATTAGATAGTTTGGTTTAGGTTGATTATGTAAATAGATTAGAGAATTGGTGGATTTTTGTGAAAAATCGATTTTTGGAGCAAAGTCGCTGATTCTGTTTGGTGCAGAATTCGATCGACCATACATGTTGGTTTTGTAAAATGAATTGATTCATTGGATAGTAGATGTGTAGAGGTTTACAGAATGGGTAGGACCGTTCAAATCCAATGAAAAACGAGTAAGTTATGGCCAATTGAAGTTTGGACAATGGAAAAAGGGGGAATTTCGGGATTTAGGGTTTTATGCTTTAGAGTTGGTTTAAATTGTTGTTAGATTTAGATTATGCATTCCCTAGAATTCTTGGAGGTTTACTAAGTTAATTCCTTATATTTGTTTGGTTGACGATTGAGAAATTTGCATAGCTGAAGTGACCGAATACGTGCAGAGAAATCAGGTAAGTAGTGGAGTGTATGTCTTTTGCCTTCGGGCCTACACCATGGAATGGTAGGGTTGATTGTTTGGTTGTTTGTTTTGTTTTGTGTTTGAGCATTGTATTGACATGCATCATGGTTTTTAACTACGAAAATACGAGTTTTTAGCATTGTTTTGAAATGTGAGTACGAAATGTAAAAAGATAAGAAGTGATTGCAACATGGTCTCGAGTGAAGCCTCCTCTTCGGGGAGTAGTGTTAGTGTAGCACCTCGAGAGGGTCTCTATGAGAGATGCACTGCTAAAAATACGTAATGTGTCGTGAGTATGAACGCCTCTATGTTAACGTGCTAGAGAAGGCACTAGGGGGTTCTACGATCGACGTGGGAGGAGATCGTGTATGGCCGTCCTATGAGCTGGGCTCGGATGTGTGCCTCCAATCTTGCTCTGATGAGTCAAGGTGTGGCCGTCCTAGACGATTATAGGATGTGTGCCTACTTGATCCACACGGCTAAGTGAAAGATGAATGAAACAAAAACGAAACGAGAACAACAGAGCGAGTAGAAACTGCATGTGTTAGGGATTGTGTATGCATTGTGTTTTTACATTTATTATTCCCTACTTGCTATGCCTTAGCCTTACGTTTTGTGTTCTATGGTGCAGGCGACGACGAGTTGTCAGGTGAGCTCTACGAGCAAGGCCAGGATTTGGATGCAGTCGGCGACGCAGGTTGTATGCCGGTGCGGGTAGCTTGTTGGGGCGCCTTGACCATGGTTTGAGGTGTGGGTCGGAGATTTTGGTTTGTAGATAGTTTAAGTTACTTGAACCCTTTTTGGTGTTTATTTGTGGGAGTTGGTTGTAAGAAATACTTGTTTCAGGTTTTGGTTTTAGAAAACTTAAACGTTATGCTGCTCAGATTTCTATAAAATAAACGATGTTTGTTTTCACTAATTTTTACGTTTCCGTTTGTGTTTTTTAGTCGTATTTTTGGGGTTTTAACGTGTCGAGGGGTGGAAAATAATGTAAGATTGTTTGGGGTCAGTTTTAAGTGAAATGGAGGGGTGAGAAGTGAAGAAAATGGGAAAAAGGATGAAAAATGGTCGAGGTGATGCACTGGTGATCGAGCTGGAGGCGCGCAGGTGCTAGGTGTGGCGCACGCTGGCGCGGGGGTGGCGCGCACTGCTGGGTTGCGCGCAGCACCCAGCGCCGATGGATCGGCACACAACGCCGATCGATCGGGAAAAACCCGAAAGGGTGCTGATCGATCGCCCCTGACGCTCAGGGTTATGCGCGCGCGGCATGCTGCCTAGGCGACGCGCTCACCGAGTGCACGTGCGGCGCCCCTTGTGGCCCAACCAAATTTTTTTCAAAAATTTTCCTTTTTGAATATGTTTTAACCCGACCTTTTCCGACGTATTTTGTACGCATTTTACGAACGTTTTTCACACTTTTTTAAGTTTTTGAAAAACCCAAAAATCGATTCAAAATTTTATCAAAAAATGATTTAATCTTCGTTTAATGGGTTTAAATGCGAGCAAAGTAGCAAACCGAGCTAAGGGGAAGTTCGTGGGCGTTACACGGCACTAGGGGTGGGCAGACCCGAAACCGAACCGAGAAACCGAACCGAACCGAGGGTTCGGTTCGGGTCGATTTGGGTGCAGGAGTCGTTTTTTTGTGTTCGGGTCGGGCTCACTAATAACCTTTCGGGTTCGGTTCGGGTGGAAGTCAAACCCGAACCGAACCGAAAAACAGACCAGACCCGAATTTGATACGCCGCCTAGTGAAGCTCTAACATTGAAGCTGGTAAAAACGATGTTTAATCTCTGATACAGAAAACCCACTCAAAAGCAAAAGAAACAGTAGAAATAAAAAAGGGGAGAAAAAACGCTTCCTTTTGACCTGGTAAACTGGATGAAGCCTTCCTCTTTCAACTAGTTCTTCAAATACCAGATTTCATGGCTTCGACGGAGAAAATGAAGGAGCCGTTTGCGTCCCAGTAACAAGTCATTTAGGCAAAAAATGAAACCAAGCCAACGAAAGCTTGGTGAAGAGAAAGGTAGACATAAATGGATTTCCTTTGAAAACAAGGCCCTAAGATTGCATAGGTACAGGCTGAAAAATACAGAGGAGTCGTCGTTTTCATGGAAGAGAAGAAAGGAAATGTAGTAGTTGGGGAGTCATAAAATCGTCAACATTAATGGAAATCTGAATGGAATGAAAGGAACAAGGTAAGCCGAAGCGTGAAGCCTAAGAACAGAGATTTGTAGAGATAGAGGTGAAATAATGAAACGCAGATAGGGAAGTCTTAAAGCAAAGGAGGAAAAAGGGAAAGAGAGAGAGGATGATGGTCATTGTCATTACAGCAGAATCAATTGGTAGGGTGAAGGACAACCTCGAAATGTGTGTCAAATATCTCCATGATTCATTTGGAGTCCATTTAAGAAAAAGCGAAAAGAAAAACTCAGCAAGGAGTCAGCCAGATCAACGTGGTCAAAGGAGCAGAACCGACCAGACCCGAACCGAACCGAACCAAAAATTTCGGTTCGGGTCTGGTATAAGTCAGTCGGTTTCGGTTTCGGTTTCGGGTTCAGAAACCAAAACCGAAACCGATTAGTTCGGTTCAGTTCGATCCGAAACCGAACCGAACCGAACTCTTGCCCACCCCTACACGGCACCCCTATTGGCTCAAGATTATTCTTTTTATAAATTTTTTATTTTCAAATATATGTTAACCCGATCTTTTCCGACGCCTTTTGTACGTATTTTACGAATGTTTTCCATATATTTTCAAGTGTTTAAAAGACCCGAAAACCAAGTCAAATTTTTATTGAAAAATGATTTAGATTTCGCTTTAATGTTGTAAAATCGAGTATGTGACACCCTGGTGGCCCGGAGCAGACCGGGGCATTACAATTGTGGTATCAGGGTGAGTTAAGAAGTGACCCGAGTTACGGGAAAACTTGGGGGCGCTACAGTTGGTATCAAAGCTAAATGGTCAAGTCGTTCAAAGAATTACCAAACAACGCCGGCCGCCATGCAATGTGCTTCACCGACTGTGAGTATTTCTTTTAAATCTAGTTAGTTTATAACTAAAATTAGATTGTATTAATCTTGTTCAAGAATAGAAAAGAGATGTCGAGAATGTAACACCCAAGAAATTGTATTTACGTACGTAGCCTAGTTGGTCCTAATGTTATTCTAAGCTATTGAGTTAGGGAGTGAAATTGGGAGAGAAAACTATAGAGTTGGAAGCTAAAAACTAAAGTATGTGGTGTTGTATTGTATTTGGATTTTTGTGCTTTGACTTGCTTTACTTAATGAGGTAATTGAAAGGGAAAGTAATGGAAGAGAGGAGCTTCACGTTAGATTGGATGGGGAAAGGAATGAGGAGGGTGGTTTTATAAAATTAGAAAAGATTTGTGGAAAAATCAAAAAGGAAATATGTGAAAAAGTTAAAAAACAGGTAAGTGAGAGTTAAAAAGAGCAAAACCATCTTCTTCTCCCCTTTGCCCTCCACGACATTTGCAGCCATTGAAGCTCTCCTCTCCTTCATTTCTTCAAGATTTGCAAGGGTTTTAAGGTAAGGTTTTAATTGGTTTTGAGTTTGATATCAATTGGTGGAGGTTTTTGGGCTTTTAGTTGAGTTTTTGGGGAATTTGATTAGGGTTTGGAAACCCTAAGATGATGGGTCCGAAATTTGCATGCCTTGGCTAGTTTTCTTCCTACATTTAGTAGTTTAGATGTTAGATGGATTAGTTTAGGTTGTTTTTAGGAAGAGATTTGAGTTTTGGTGAGAATTGGTAAAAATCGGTTTTGAAAACCATGAGGGCCGATTCTGTTCTTGTGATTTTGAATTGGCCATGGTGTTTTGTTGTTAAATTTGATTATTTCAATGGATAGTAGACGTGTAGAGGTTTTCAGAATGGGGTGACACGTCAAAATCCGTTGAAAAACAAATCTGTTATGACCAATTGAAGTTGGACACCAAAATTTGTGGGAAAATCAGGTTTAGGGTTTCGATTTTAGATTTGTTTAATTGTTGTTAGTTTTGGTTGTTAGTTTTGGTTAGATAATTGCTTAGAATTTCCTTAGAGTGTTTCTAAGTTATTTCCTTATATTTGCTAGGTTGACGAGAGATCATTTAGAGTAGTCGAAGTGAACAAACACGTGCTGAGAATCAGGTAAGTAGTGAATTGCGTTTGTTTTACCTTCGGGCCTACACCACGGCACGGTAGGGTTTATTGTTTGGTTGTTGTTTTGTTTTGTATTTGAGTATGGTGTGAATGGTTTGAAGAAAAATGAGAAAAATTGGAAGAGGGACGCTGGTGGACGAGGGAGTGAGCGCGCAGGGCAGGGGAAACACGCACAGGGCACGGGCTGGGCGAGCGCAGCGCCCAGCGCCGATCGATCAGCGCGCAGTGCCGATTGATCGGCAGATTTACTATTGCGCGATCAGGCAACCCAAGAGGTTACCGATCGATCGGCGCACATCGCCGATTGAACGACACCTCGCGCGTGCAAGGTGGCGCGCAGCTCGGTACTACTTGCGCGGTGCGCGCAGTAGGCGCACAGCAATACGCGCGCGGCGCCCATGATGGCCAGCCCAATTTTTTTTTGAATTTTGGTTTTTCAAATATTTGTTAACCCGATCTTTTTCAACACGTTTGGCACGTATTTTACGCACGTTTTTCTACCATTTTTGAGGGCTTGAAAAACTCAAAAATCGAGTCAAAATTTTATCGAAAATTATTTTAAATTATGTTTTAAACGTGGGATTGGTGAGCAAAGTAGCGTACCGAGCCGGGGTGGGTTCGAGGGCATTACAGAGAAACCTAAGACAGCCGAGAAATTAACTTAAGGAGTCGGTCAAGCAACGTACAGAGTTGGTCAGTAGACAGGCTGAACTGGTTGGATCGTTAATAAATCAGGGAGGACAAGGGAACCTTGGAGCAGGTTCTAGTGGAGAAAAGTTTAGAAGATTGAAGCCTTTGACATTTGAAGGCCAGTTATCAGATCCAACGGCTGTAGAAAGATGGATTCGGACAATTGAAAATATGTTCAAGTATGCTAATGTGGAGGAGGGAAGCAAAGTGACGTGTGCAACCTTTCATTTGGCAAAAGATGCTCAAAGTTGGTCGAAGACAGTGGAAGCTACCACAGCTGCTTAGGGATTCACCTGGAAAGAGTTCAAAGAGATATTTTACTGCAAGTACTACAATAGGACAGCTCAAGCTGCCAAGAGGATGGAGTTTTTACAGTTGAAACAGACTGGATCAATAGGAGAGTACATCAGACAGTTTGAGTCACTATCTCGGTTTGCAAGTCATTTGGTAAGTAAGGAAGAAGATAAGGTGCTCCAGTTCGTGAAAGGATTGAAGCCCAAAATATACAAAGGTGTGAAAATATCTGGAATTGTGAGTGTATCGTACGTGAATATTGTGGCTAAAGCAATAGAAGTGGAGGAGGCGGATGTCAAATGTAAACAAGGAAAAGCTCCCAGGAGAATTTTTAAGGAGATCACGCCACAGATGAGTAGAGGACAACCTTCTTCACAGCCACAAGGAACTAAAAGGCCGAGAGATAATCTGAATGACCAAAGAGGAGGAAAGAAACCACAGCAACAGGGGAGGTACCCGCTAATGTCCGAAATGTTTGAAGTCCCATCCAGGAGAGTGCGGATAGTATGTAGGTAAATGTTTTAACTAGTTTTGAAGCTGGTCATCTTTCTCGAGACTGCCCTAAGCCAAGGGTTAATTGGTGCTACAACTGTAATGAGCTCGGTCATATAGCTAAAGACTGCCCCGCTGCAAAGAAGAGTCCAGCCAAGGTGACACCCAGGATTTTTGATATGATTGAAGCCTGAGGGTGAAGATCGAGCAGCTGTTATTTCAGGTACAGTACTTGTTAATTCAGTGCCTGCTTTTACATTGATAGACTCGGGTGCGTCATACTCCTTTATGGCAACGGCCTTTATAGTAAGATTAAATCTGGAACCTGAGCCAGCTGGATGCATGTATGATGTGAAGCTACCGTTTGGTGAGTGTATGCATTCCGATCAAGTGGTGCATAACAGTAGTGGTATCGGTAAGGATGAAGAGATTGCTTGCCAACTTAATCGTGATGGGGATAACCGGGTATAATGTGATACTCGGAATAGATTGGTTATTTCGACACTATGCAACAATTGACTGCCAGGCCGGGACTGTTAATTTCCAACCCTCAAATGGTGAGAAGCATTCATTGCAGGCCTTGAGAAATATAAGGAAGCTATCTGTAATGGCAGCCCATTGATGCTCGGAGATCTTTAATGGGTGAGCATATTTGCTTTATTGCAAAAATTGTAGATGCTCAGTTTCAAGTAGAGGCTAAACCTCAGGATATTTTAGTTGTTCGTGATTTTCTTGATGTATTTTTGGATGATTTGCCTAGTTTACCTCCAGACCAAAAAATCAAATTCGTAATTGACACATATCCCGGAGCAGAACCAATGTCGAAGAACCCTTACAGGTTGGCTCCGCCTGAATTAAACGAATTGAAAAAGCAATTGGAAGAACTGGTAGATAAGGGGTTCATACGCCCTAGTTTTTCACCATGGGGTGCGCCAGTTTTATTTGTGAAAAAGAAAGACGGGTCGCTTCGAATGTGCATTGATTATATGGAGTTGAATAAGGTATCCATTAAGAACAAAAGTACCCACTGCCAAGGATAGCTGACTTGTTCAATCAACTCCAAGGAGCTCAGATTTTCTCGAAGATAGACTTGAGGTCAGGGTATTATCAGCGGAAAGTCAGATCGCAAGATATCCCGAAAATAGCTTTCCGAACGAGATACGGGTACTATGAATTTTTGGTAATGTCGTTCGGACTAACAAATGCTCCAGCTACTTTCATGGACCTGATGAATCGGGTACTTCAAGAGTATCTCGATAAATTTTTTATTGTATTTATCGATGATATCTTGGTATATTCCCGTAATGAAACGAGCATAAGGAGGATCTTAAGATTGTTTTGGAGACATTGAAGCGGCATCAACTTTATGCGAAGTTCTCCAAATGCTTGTTCTGGCTAGATAGGATTCATTTCCTTGGACATGTGATTTCTAGTGGAGGAATATCGGTAGATCCAGCTAAAATACAATCGATCAAGGAATGGCCTCAGCCAACAAATGTCAACAAGATTCATAGTTTTCTGGGATTAGCTGGTTACTACAGAAAGTTTATTGAGGGCTTTTCAAAGATTGCAGCACCCCTAACTCGGCTGACAAGGAAGGATGTCAAATATGAATGGTCATAGAATTGCGAACTTAGTTTTCAAATGTTGAAGTAGAAATTGACTACAGCTCCGGTGTTGACACTACCGGTGGCGGAGAAGAAATTCAACATTTACTATGATGCTTCTAGGATCAGACTGGGTTGTGTATTGATGCAGAACAAAAAGGTGATTGCCTATGCTTCCAGGCAATTAAAGTCTTATGAGAAAAATTATCCAACCCATGACTTGGAGTTAGCAGCGGTGGTATTTGCTCTAAAGATCTGGAGGCACTACCTTTATGGTCAACAATGTGAGATATATTCAGACCACAAAAGTCTGAAGAATATTTTCACTCAAAAGGAGTAGAATATGAGGCAATGGCGGTGGTTAGAGTTCGTGAAGGACTATGATCTTGAAATCAAATACCACCTTGGCAAAGCCAATGTAGTGGCGGACGCGTTGAGCCGAGTTTCGACCTCAGTTTCAGCAATGGAGGCCGAGATGTCAATGATATTGAACACTAAATTTTAGATGTTTTATTTGGAGTTGGTTTCGAATGTAACAGCGTTGTTAGCAGCTTTATCATTGAAGCCTACAATTCTTTAGAAAATTAGAGAAGCTCAACAGGCAGACCCACAGTGCAATGAATTCAAGTTGAGTATGGTGTCTGATGACAGAACCGAGTTTAGCTATTCGGAAAATAGAATTCTGAAGTTTCAAAATAGATGCTATGTTCCCAATAATGACCAAGCTAGGAATGAGATTTTGTCTGAGGCGAACTCTTCGAGGTTTTCTGTTCATCCCGAAAATACTAAAATGTATAGAGATCTTAAGCAGCACTATTGGTGGCCTAACATGAAGAAGTCTGTAGCAAAGTACGTAGAAACATACTTGGTCTGTCAGCAAATTAAGGCCAAACACCAGAGACCTGCTGGAAAGTTGCAACCATTGCCGGTTCCAGAATAGGAAATGGGATCAAATATCTATGGATTTTGTTGTTGGGTTACCCTGGACAACAAAATGATGAGATGGTATATGGGTGATTGTGGATCGTTTAACCAAATCAGCCCATTTTTTGCCGGTAAAGATGACTTTCAACATGGATCAGTTTGCATAACTGTATATTCAAGAGATATTGCAGTTGCACGATGTACCAACTTCAATTGTATCGGACAGAGACCCGAGATTCACATCAAAATTTTGGAAGAATCTGCATAAGGCAATGGGGGCACGGCTGAATTTTAGTACAGCATTTCATCCTCAGACGGACAGACAATCTGAACGAACCATTCAGATTTTAGAGGATATGCTTCGAGCCTGTGTAGTAGAGTTTCAGGGTTCATAGAAGAGACATTTACCTTTGGTAGAGTTCTCGTACAACAACAGCTATCAGGCTACGGTAGGTATGGCACTATTGGTTCTTGGCTGGTTCTACCTACCGTGGAACCGGTCCTGATTCCCGAATCCGTGGAACCGGACCGGGAAATCCTACGGGAGAACCGACCCATGGGTCGACCCAGTGGGTTATCCGACCCATAGATCGAATTTATTAAAAATAAAAATAAAAAACACTAAAACAGCCCTAGTCCACCACGTCCAGCGAGCGAGCCCGAGCCCTCCCTCATTTCACTCCTCAACACCGACAACCCATCCCCGACCCTGACCTAGATAGTTAGCGACCTCACGCCTTAGACTCACGCAGCTCCGACCGTTGCCCGTCGACCGTCGACCAGCAACTTTCGCAGTTTTGACTCACGCAGTTCCGACCTGCGTAGTGCGACCTGACCAGTGGGCAGTGACCATCCCTCGCTCCCCATTCTGCATTCTCAACTGAACAAGTCTGATTTGAAAGGTGAGTTTTCATTCAGCCACTCTCCAGTCTCCTACTCCTGGTTGTCGAATAAGTCAGTTTGTCTTCACTTTGGCCAAAATCGAATAAGTAAATTTTTTTGCCCTAGCCGAATAGGTCATTGATCATTCGTCTGAAATTGGTGTTAGTGTTATATAATGTTTTATGCTTATTGCTTAATCATTTGGTAATTGGTATCAGAGCTTGAGTGCTCTTGTTTGCATATTCGGTTGTTGTTTTTCCTCTGTTCTGTTTCACTTTGTGTTCTGTTTCTACTGCTTGGTCAGTTCTGCCTTGTTTCTTCTTTTCTGCCAATATGCGTATTTTGTGTGTTCTGTTTATTCATTATTGTCGTTGAGTCTTTTCTGCCAGCATGCGTATTTTATGTTGTTTCTGTCGTCTCAAAGTTTCAGTTATGTTTATGTTTCTATTTTGCTGATAGGTTCAGCTTCTTTCCTTAGCTTTTTAGCTTCTGTTTTTGTTGATTTTGTTTATGTTTCTACTTTCTAGTCCGAAATTGAATGATGATTGCTAAAAATAATTTCTTTCTCTATAGATTATGGAAAGATGGATAGTCCTAGTGAAAATTCGCAAGTAGAATCGAAAAGAACTAAGTCTTATGTATGGATTCACTACAGTAGGGTACCCAACAGTGATTCAGCTAAATGTAAATATTGTGGACAACTTTATGCTGAACACCCGATGAAAAATGGGACGTCAAGTTTAATAAAGCATATTAAGTTATGTAAAAAGTTTTCCCAAAATTTGGACAGTAAGCAGTCACCTTTGATCTTTAGACATATTGAGAGCAAGATAGCTGGTGTACCCACATTTAGAATAATGGCTGCTCGAGAATTTCTTGCTAAGATGATTATATTGGATGAATTACCATTGAAAGTGGTTGAAGGAGTCAGTTTTAGGACATTTTGTATGTGTCTAAATTCCAAATTTATTAGGCCATCTCGAAGAACTGTTGCACGAGATATTCGAAAGATATTTCAAAGTGAAAAAACCAAGTTGAAGTAGTATTTTTTTTCAACATCACAAAGAGTATGTGTAACACCCGAAAAATTTCCTTTAACGTACGTCGCCTTAGATTAGGGTACAATATGAGTGTTTAATACTAAGTTAGAGTTTTCCTAGATATGGAAAGAAAAACAAAAATTGGAAGAGAAATTAGAGTGAACACCTTAAGTGGGAGTGGGTAGTAATTGTTGTGATTTAAGATAATGTAATTGAATTTAATAAATGAAAGAAAAAATTGGGTGAAGGGCATAGATGAGATGCCTTACACGTTGAAGAGAAGAAAGGGGGAAAGGAGAGGCCATTTTATAAAATTGAAAAGCTTGGTGGGAAAAATTCAAAAGAGAAAAATATGTTAGGTTAAATTAGAAGTCTTCTTCTTCTTCCTCACAACCTCCACGATTCTAGCCACCATTGAAGCTTCTCTTCTCCTTCTCTTCATCAAGTTTTCAAGGATTTAAGGTATGATTTAGTTGGGTTTTGTAGAAAATGTAATTAGGTGATGATTTTTGAAGTTTTGGTTGTAGTTTTGGGGGATTTGGTTAGGGTTTGGGAAACCCTAATGGTGAGGTCCGAAATTTTGGTTTAAATTACTGGTTCTCTTCCCAAATTTGATGGTTTAACTTTTAGATATGTTAGTTTAGATCATTTTTAGAGTTAGATTAAAGTTTTGGTGGAAGTTGTGCAAAAACCAATTTTTAAAACAATGAGGCCGATTCTATTTTTGTTGATTTTTGATTGGCTAATTGGTTTGGTTGCTAAGTTTGATTATTTCAATGGATAGTAGACGTGTAGAGATTTACAAAATGGGGTGGCAAATCAAAATCTGTTGAAAAACGAATAAGTTATGGCCGTTTGAAGTTGGACGCAAAAACTAGTGGGAAATTCGGGTTTTAAGAGTTGTGTTCTAAATTTTTGTTGAATTGTGTTGAGTTTTAGGTTAGATAAATGCTTAGAATGTCCTTAGAGTGCTTCTAAGTTATTTTCTTATATTTGCTAGATTGACGAGCGAATAGTTGACGTAGTCAGAGTAAGCACGTGTGAAGAAACTAGGTAAGTAAAGGAGCGTTTTGTTGCCTTCGGGCCTACACCATAAAACGGTAGGGGTGGTTGTTTGTTTTGGTTTGAGCATTTTGTTTTCATGCATCATTGTTTCAATTACGAAATAAGAGTTTTAGCATGTTTTGCGTTTTGGTTATGAAAAGTAAGAAAATAAGATAATGGATATGCAATTCGGTAAAATAGTCTTATCAGGCAAGTGGCTCGTGTGTAGCACCCCGAGAGGGATTCTACGATTGATGCTGTAACACCCCATAAATTTTCCCTCGTACTATTCTTAAAAATCACGAAAAATTTAAACTTTCATTCATTATTCTTCATCATGCATGTACACGGGTATTCAGCTGAAGACTATGTATTTGTGAAAACTTAAAATAAAATTAAACTTAGGTATGAATGCTAAAACAATAAAAATATGGGCAGAGAATAAATTTTTCCTCTCGGGTTTCATCAAAGGAATAGTAGAAATCTTCACTTATTCTATCGGGTTTCCTTGAAGGAATTGTGTTTTTCCTTTCAGGTTTCATCAACGGGATGGACGACAGAACTGAGAGGCAGAATGGACGTTTAAAATAGCAAACAGAATGGACGACGAAAATAGCAGACAACGTGGACGTTTAAAATAAGGGACAGAAACAGAAGACAGTGTGGACGTTTGAGACAAAAGACGGTGTGGACGTTCGAGACCAGAAGGCATCGTGGACGTTTGCAAATAGAAGACAGCGTGGACGTTTGCAAACAGAAGACATCGTGGACGATGGAGACAGAAGACAGTGTGGACGACTAGCTTTCTCTACTAGAATGCTTAACTAAACTTTATCGTCCACAGACTTTGGACGATGACTTTCTTATAGAAACACTAAACTAAACTTTATCGTCCACAGACTTTGGACGATGACTTTTTTACAGAAACACTTAACGGAAACTTAAAGAATCTCGACTCTAAATCATGCATCCAGAACTTCCAGAGAACATCAGAATAACATTTCATCTTCATTCATTCAATTTCGATAAAATTCAAATAAAAGCATAGCAGAACATTTTATAAACTGAGTTTACCGAAACACCAAAACATCTCTCTGTCTACTTTCCAGATACCAAACATTCTAAAATGTTTTAGCTATACAATGTTTAGCTATACAATTTTCCTATCTAGTTCACCTTTAGCCAAAATAACCCGAATACCCTTAAAACGCTTACTTACATCCCCACGGGTCAAAATGCGCACCGACTGTCCAGCACATTCCCACGGGCCACTCTTCTTCAACATGCTCATTCCTCGGGTGGAGGGATCTCATCCTCACCTGTATCAAGATCACCTACACCATAAAGACAACTATGAGCTAAAGGCTCAGTAAGCTTCGTAAATGCAATGCATGCTGTGCATATGCGGTTCATAAATCATGCAGATCATTTTTAAAAAACAGTTACCAGAAAAAGACAACTATGAGCTAAAGGCTCAGTAAGCTTCGTAAATGCAATGCATGCTGTGCATATGCGGTTCATAAATCATGCAGATCATTTCATTACAGAACGGATTTCATTACAGAACAGATTTCATTACAGAACAGATTTCATTACAGATTTCATTACAGAACGGATTTCATTACAGAACAGATTTCATTACAGAACAGATTTCATTACAGAACAGATTGTCACTGAGGTCTAACTCTCACCAGATGGAGAGGGTATGTCTGGCGGTTAAATAGCCCTTTCCATCTACTGGGGGGAAAACATGTTTCCATCCGTAAACAGTCATTTTTGAACTCCACCTCGCCATGACCAGATAACAGATTACGTAGATTCGTTTCATTATTTCATTTCTTTTCTTAAACATGTGCAGAAATTCGTTTTCATGCTCTTTGAAAGACGTGATGCATGAACAATTAAATGCATAACATAAACATACAACATATGTACCATCAAGACGATAGAAGCATAACCTATAAAAGCGTGTGATCCTAACTACCCAACCAAAACAATTAAACAAACAAACTCCAATATTCCTCAACGCGACTTCGACATACGGTGTAGGTCAATCGGCCATAGTAAATAAGAAATATGGGTCCGTTTTGTGAGCTGGAGGTTTTATTAGGACCCCAGAAATTTATGGGGATTTTTAGAAGAATAAGTAAATGTTTAGAAATCCAAATCGATAGTGTAACGCCAAGTTACGGTTTTCCGCCTATAGTGTTTTAAGTCGTAAAAATAGTAAATTAGGTCCGTTTTGCGAACGGAGAGTTTTGTTAGAACCCTGGGAATAAGTATGAATATTTGGAGAAATAAGAGAATTTCAGAGTAGCTAAATCGGTAGATGAAATAATAAATTAAGCGAGAAATTAAGGGAAATCGATAGTTCGATGATATTAATGCCCTTTGATGATGTATTTGTTGTTATTTAGGTAGATTGAATGGATTAATGGTGCTTGGGTGATTGTTAGGTTAATTTTTGGGTTGTTGGAGTTTGAAGAAAAGCTATTAATGGAGTTTTTAAGTTGGTGAGCACAACGTGCTCGATGAAATGCCCGAATAGAGAAAATGAAGTTTTAGGAAAGAATTTCCTTAGTTAGGAGCTTGGTTTAAGTTTGGGATTCGTTTATTTAGGATCGATCTTAATGCCCTTATTTGTGAAATGCTTTAGGTGGAGACGACTTTTCGGACGGTGCACAGCTTGCTACGAACGCCAGGTAAGTGGGTGCTAGGTTTTTGGCCCTTAAGGCCCTACATCGTGTCAACGTTAGGCTTTTGTTGTTTTTGATGATGATTTTCTGATTGTGGGGTTTAATGAGTTAGGTAGCCTAGGATGTTAGTTATTAGTTGTTTGTGAAGTTCGTTAAGAGTAGTGTATGTCCATGTACAATGTAAATTGTTTGATGATATGTCTTGATGATATGTTATACGTAGATTCCTCATGCATCATGTTTTCTCAACGACATATGAAATGTTTTACATGCATGAAAATGAAATGATTATGTAAGATGGGGTGGTATGGCTATGAACAACAAAACTGTCCAACTCGAGGGACCATGAATCACTGTCCATATTGGACCATGAATACGGCCGAAAGGACTATGTACACGCACCGCCTACCTCCCCAACACGATTCATGTTATGAAAAAGAATAAGAACAAGTAAATGAATAAGTTTTAAGAATTCATACATTCATGTACATGTAAAGTATAGTGCATCCCCTTACTAAGCATTAGGCTTAATGTTTATGTTGTATGATGTAGGTGACATGTGTAAAGGTGAGAGTTTCTCTCGATGACAAGGAATAGGTGGTCAACGGATGGTGCTCGTGGCGACGGGGTGTGTTTTGGCAAGGTTCGATGACCGTGGGTGTGCTTCGAGCTATTTTGGGTAATTAATGTGAATTTGTTTTTGATGTTAGAAATGTGAGGGATTTTAGGATATGTGGTAAAGTTGATATTTTGGGAATTGTTTAGTGGATGTAGGCTTGGAGTGGTGTAATCTTGAATGAGTTGATACATATTTGTTTTGTTGAGTTTTAGGAAATGGAGAGTTTATGTCGATGTTTGTTTGATGGATTAGATTACGTGGTAAAGTTGTGTTATGTTTTATGAAGGGGATGAGAGGTGGTTTTGTTGAGTTTTTATGGAAGGAGAAGACATTTGGGAAGTGTTTTGCAGGAGGTGGAGAAGGGATGAAGCAAGGCTAGTGAATTCGGAGTCCAGAGCCGTTGCCTATCGATCGCCAGGAGAGGCGATCGATCGGCTATTGAAAGGGCGACCCTCTGGATTTTTCCAGAGAGTCTGCCGATTGATCTGTAACACCCCTAATTCTGTACCCGTATTTCCCATATTATTATTATTATTTTTTTTTTTTTACACTTATTACTTTTTATACTTTAATAAAACTTTGCGCGGAATTAAAACTATGGTTGAAATCAAAACCGAAGTCGGAATTATAATCAAACCTTGAAATCATTTTTTTTTTAACAATTATATTACTATTTAATAAATCTTAAAACATTTAAATAAAAACCTTAAAACATATAAAAAGAATGGGAGGGCAGAATCGGAATTCTGCCCTCAAAAGTAGCAGCGACCAGGCGCTGCTATATGCAGCGCTCGGTCGCCGAGTGCTGTCGCTGAGCAGCGATCGATCTCTGCTCGGCAGCAGAGATCGATCGCTGCACTGGAAGGCAACCACAGCGATCGATCTCTGCGCCGTGCAGAGATCGATCGCTGCACTAGGCAGCGATCTCGATCACTGCTAGCTATGGCAGCGATCGATCTCTGCTCTGCAGCAGAGATCGATCGCTGCAAGCATGCAGCGATTTCCTCCTTCAGACTTCCAACCTTCAACACTTATCATTTTACAGCATTTAACATATCTGTTTGCTCTCTGGAATCCGATTTCCAGAGAGCAAACCTCCTTTTCTTTACACCAAATTTCCATATAACTCACAACTTAAATCTACTTAAATCCAATTTAAACGTATTCTAAACTCAATCGACTCGAGTCGGACTTTGCGAAGTCCAACTGCGTGGATAGCTCTAAACATCGAGCATAACCGTATCAACCTAAAACCAATCAAAACATTTCCAAAACATTCATTAAACAGTTTAAACCAAAACGTTTTACATACAATTACCAAAACGTTATCTAATCCCTATCCAGATCCAAACAACCTAAGTATACTATACAATTATCAACTCAAAACATCCCAAAATAAACCCAGAGTTCAGACATACATCCCCACGGGTCATATTGCGCCTCGACTGCCCAACGCACTCCCACGAGCATCATCCATCAACTGCCTCCGACATCAGGAGGAGGAACGTCGTCCTCACCTGGATCTACGTCACCTAGCAGATCACCTACACCATACAGACACATATGAGATATTGAAATCTCAGTAAGCTACGTAAATGCAGATGCATGCGTGCGTATGCCATTCAGAAATCATGCTCAGATTCAGATTACAGATACAGAATTACAGATTACAGATTCATTACGTCACAGACAGACAGAATTGTCACCGAAACCTCTACCCACTAAGCGGAGAGGGCCCATCCAGCGGTCGGACTACCCTTTCCACCTAGAGAGGGGGGGTACACGCTTGCAACACGCACAGCCGTGCCTGAGCCCCATCCCGCGTGACCAGAAACAGACAGATTACGTTTATTCATTCAGATTTCGTTACAGATTTCATTTCAGATATACGTTCCTTTTCTTAAAAACACGTGCAGAAATTCCTTTTCATGACTTTTCGAAAACCGTGATGCATGAACAGTTCATATCAGCGGTAAGTAAACAAACAGTTCATATCAGCAGACAATATAACATAACCTATGAACAATTAACCTAACTACCCAACCTAAACAACGTAAAACAAGGAACCCTCAAGGATCCTTGATACGACGACGAAGTATGGTGTAGACCTTTCGGTCAAGCAAGTCACGAGAACTTACCTTGAGCGCGCTGGATCTCAAACTTCGTCCACGGGAGTCGTGTCTGAGACAAAACACGATATTTGTCGTTAAAACCAATTTAAACGATTAAATGTCCAAACTAATAAAGTCCTTAATCTAACAAATCGAAGCTTTTAAACAACGACATAACGCTTGATAAATCTGGAAATCCATATTACGAGTTATTTCCGAAAACCCGAAAATTCTATAATTTATACTTTTTCACAAATTGGTTTATCTTCGTCCAATAACGTCCAATACGTTCGATACATGCTTAATCATGGCTAACCTATTAATTACGAGCCCTAAATCGCGTTTTTCGTCGAAACCCTAATTGTAACCCTAACCCTAAATCGAACCAAAACTCGAAATAAACGACCGAAGACTAAAGCTACATACCGAGGGTTGCGAGAGGAGGAGAAATGACGAGAAACGGAAGAGAAACGGAGGAGATCGGAGGTCGGATTCGTCGGAAACCCTCGGCTGGCAGAGAGGGATTGCGAGGGAGGGAGATGTTCTGTCTCTGGAAGTCGATTTCAGTTAATGAAATCGATTAAGGCTTTTGCCTTATTTAAATAATAACAATTAAATGCTCAAATGACGATTTTGCCCTTCTTTAGTTTTTATATTGATTTCGTCTTTCGGTTCGTTAATTGTCCAACTATTCGGATTCTCGAAAGTTCCATATTTTGCCAATAACTTTTATTCATTGCCAGGGATTTATTAAAACTGTCCGTTCGCGATTCGGACCTCGTTTCCTATTTTTACGAGAACGTCTTTTACACAACAAAAGGTGTATTTACTCGGAATATAGTGTTTGATCTCCGAAAATTCCCATAAATTCTTTAAAATTCTTATTATTCGTTAGAATCGTAATGACGCTTTCTTTTTGTAAAACGGACCTGATTTGACATATTTACCGAAAATGCCATTAAATAATGAAATAATAATATAACATAATATATCCAAAAATCCGTACAAGCCGGATATTACATTCTACCCTCCTTATTCAGAATTTTGTCCACAAAATTAAATTATGCAAACAAATCAGGATACTTAGTCATCATATCCTGCTGTCGCTCCCACGTAGCTTCTTCCACCTCGTGGTTCCGCCATAGGACTTTGACCAGCGGAATCTCCTTGTTGCGTAAGACTTTGGTGGAATACTCCAAAATGCGTACCGGCCTCACCTCATAAGTCAAGGTAGGCTGTACCTCGATCTCCGTAGTCTCCACAATATGCGACGGGTCGCGCAAGCACTTCCGAAGCATAGATACATGAAATACATCGTGGATACCCTCCATAGAAGCTGGAAGCTGCAGCCTATACGCCAACTTCCCAATCCTCTTCAGAATAGGAAAGGGCCCCACGTATCGAGGGTTCAGCTTACCCCTCCTTCCAAATCTCGCGACGCCTTTGAATGGAGAAACCTTCAAATAAACTTCGTCGCCTTCCTCGAACTCTAGCTCTCGCCGTCTCGTGTCGGCATAACTTTTCTGCCGGCTCTGAGCTACCTGAATACGCTGTCGGATAACGGCAATCTTCTCTGCCGTTTGCTGTAGAATCTCAGGACCTATGATGCTGGCCTCGCCAACCTCGTCCCAGTATAGCGGAGACCTACACTTCCGACCATACAGAGCCTCGTACGGTGCCATGCCGATGGTAGCCTGGAAGCTGTTGTTGTACAAGAACTCGATCAGTGGCAAATACCTGCTCCACGATCCCTGAAACTCAAGCACACACGCTCTGAGCATATCCTCCAAAATCTGATTCGTCCTCTCTGTCTGACCATCAGTCTGAGGATGAAACGCTGTGCTGAAGTTAAGCTGAGTCCCCATAGCTCTATGCAAACTCTTCCAGAACTTCGATGTAAACCTCGGATCTCGATCCGAGACAATAGAAACTGGCACGCCGTGCAATCTGACAATCTCCTGTACATAGAGCTCGGCGAGCTGATCCATAGACGATGTCATCTTCACAGGCAAAAAGTGAGCCGACTTTGTCAATCGGTCCCCAATAACCCAAATGCCGTCATGGCCTCTCGTAGTCCTCGGGAGCCCCACAATGAAATCCATGGAGATCTGCTCCCACTTCCACTCCGGAATCGGCAGTGGTAACAGTGTTCCAGCGGGTCTCTGGTGCTCAGCCTTTACCTGCTGACATACTAGGCAGGTCTCAACGTACTTGGCAACCTCCCTCTTCATGTTCGGCCACCAGAAATGCTGTTTAAAATCCCGGTACATCTTGGTACTCCCCGGGTGCACAGAATATGCCGAAGAATGTGCCTCGGCCAATATCTCCTTCTTCAGATCCTCGTCGCTAGGCACGTACAACCTATGCCTGAACTTCAGAATACCATCCTCCGATAAATGGAAATCCGACGAGTCTCCCAATGTCATACTAGATCGAAGCTCCATACACTCCGAATCACTCTGCTGAGCCTCGCGTATACGATCAAGAATAGTTGGCCTGAGAGAAATGTTGGCAAGCATATAAGACAACTCTGCCACTATCTCCATGTCGAATCTCTCAATCTCAGACCGCAGCGTAACTGACATCGCTGCTAATGATGGCTGACTCACAGAAGGCACTCTACTCAATGCATCGGCTACCTTGTTCGCCTTTCCTAGGTGGTACTTGATATCAAAATCGTAATCATTGACGAACTCAAGCCATCGCCTCTGTCGCATGTTCAGCTCCTTCTGCGTAAATAAGTACTTCAAACTCTTGTGGTCGGAGAATATCTCGCACTGCTGCCCATATAAGTAATGTCTCCATATCTTCAGTGCGAAAACCACAGCTGCTAGCTCAAGGTCGTGTGTGGGGTAGTTCTGCTCATACGGCTTCAGCTGCCGAGATGCATAAGAAATAACCTTCCCCTCCTGCATCAATACACAACCGAGTCCCACTCCCGATGCATCACAATAAACACTGTATCTGACACCTTCATCAGGTAGCGCCAGTACTGGGGCAGTGGTCAATCTCTGCTTTAACTCCATAAAGCTGTCATCACAAGCAGACGACCATACAAACTTCTCGTTCTTCCGAGTCAATCGTGTCAGAGGAAGTGCGATCTTCGAGAATCCCTCTATAAACTTCCGATAATAACCGGCTAATCCGAGAAATCCACGCACCTCACGTACGTTCTTCGGCTGTGGCCAATCTCTGACCACCTGAATCTTGCTCGGATCCACAGAAACTCCGTCCTGTGATATAATATGGCCCAGAAAACTCACTCTGTCAAGCCAGAACTCGCACTTAGAAAACTTCGGATATAGATGATGCTGACATAACGTGCTCAGAACTATCCTCAGATGGTCCTCGTGCTCTTCCTTCGTCTTAGAGTAAACCAAGATGTCGTCGATAAACACCACAACGAACTTATCCAGATACTCTCTGAAGACACGGTTCATCAAGTCCATAAACGCTGCAGGAGCATTAGTGAGTCCAAAAGACATAACGAGGAACTCATAATGCCCATACCTCGTTCGGAACGCCGTCTTCGGTATATCATCCATCCAGACCTTCAGCTGATTGTAACCCGAGCGTAGATCAATCCTGGAAAATACTCGGGCACCCTGTAGCTGATCAAATAAGTCGTCAATCCGGGGCAGTGGATACTTATTCTTCACTGTGAGCTTATTCAGCTCCCTGTAGTCGATACACATCCTGAGGGTCCCGTCTTTCTTTTTAACAAACAGAACGGGCGCACCCCAGGGTGATACGCTAGGTCGGATGAAACCCTTCTCTAACAATTCGTCGAGCTGAGTCCTCAACTCCTTCAACTCGGCTGGTGCCAATCGATAAGGGTTCTTAAACCTCGGTGCAGAGTTAGGATAGACGTCAATAGTGAACTCAATCTCCCGGTCCGGTGGTAATCCGGGAAGATCATCAAGGAAGATGCCAGAAAACTCTCTGACAATAGGAATATCGCTCGGCTTCAATCCGCTGAGCAACTGACAATCAAAGACAGAGGCCAAATAAATAGAGCACGCACCTTTGATCTGCTCGTTGACCTCCATGGAATAAGAAATAGGCGAGCTACTCAATCTGCTCATCGCCTGATAAGAAAACTCAGCTTTACCCGGAGGTCGAAAGGTGACAATCCCGGATCGACAGTCGATGGTGGCGTAGTGCTGTGCAAGCCAGTCCATCCCCAAGATAAGATCATAGTGCTCAATGCCCATAACAATAAGGCGAGCATAGAGGGTGCGATCCCCAACCGAGATAATATTGCCCTGGACAATACGACCTGACTGCATACGCTCTCCTGAAGGTAGCATCACGCTATACTCGCATTCTGCTAACTCAGGCGCAAGCCTCAAACTCGACACACAAGTGGTGGAAATAAAAGAATATGTAGCCCCCGTGTCTAGTAAAGAAAATACAGGAACGCCAGTAACCAGTATAGTACCTGCTATCACGGCTGGCTGATCCTCGTTGTCAACATCTCCAGGCTCAATAAGTGCGAATATCCTCGCGTAACTCTCCTCTGATCTCCGCCTAACTGATCACGGCCTTGCAGCGGACAGTTTCTGACAAAGTGGCCAATATCTCCACATCTATAACACTTGTTCGTGCCAACTCGGCACTCGCCACCATGCTCCTTCTGGCACCTGGGGCACCATGGCATCGGAGGAGCCCCCTGTACTTGCTTTCCCTTGCCTCTATCGTTACCTCCCTCAAGAGGTCTCTTCACACCCCTAGGCTGTGGCTGAGGTGGCTGTGCTCTAGGCTGCCATCCCTGATTCCGAGACTGAGGACGGATCTCTCGGAAGAAGCCCTTCGCTGGCTCCCTCGGTCTAACACAAGTGGCCCTGGCAGCCTCAATGTCCAGAGCTCTAGCTGTGATGTCAGAAAAGGGTACGTCGATAATACCTGAGACCACAACATGCATCCGTATCTCCGGATTCAGTCCCTCCATAAACTGGTGCACCTTCTCCTCGTTATCGCTGACAAGACGAGGTGCAAACCTGGACAATGCCTCAAACCTCCGAATATACTCCGCAACTGAACCAGTCTGCTTCAACTGCGTAAACTCGTTCCTTTTGGCCACTCTCACTGTGCGGCTGAAATACTTGTCGAAGAATAAGAACTTGAATCGATCCCAAGTCATAACTGATACGTCCGTCGTTGCCTTGATGGAATCCCACCAGAAACGGGCATCCATCGCTAAGTGAAAGGTAGCATACGCCACCTTGCTCCCGTTCCCAACCTCGGCATAAGCCAACATGTCCTCCATCACCCGGATCCATTCCTCGGCACACGTCGGATCCGATGACTGGCCTTCGAATACTGGAGGCCGTAGGCCTTGAAACCTCTGCATGCCCAGATTATTGGGGACTACCAGCTCCTGAGCCCTCTGATTCTCTCGCTGTTGCTCTCGATTTACTAAGTCCGTAATTTGCTGCGCTTGCCGGTCCATATGCTGGGACTGGCGGTCTAATAACTCCGTAAGACGATCCATCGCGTCGTCTCTAGGATCCCTTCCTCGAACCATATTTATAAAAATCCTATAAAATTTAAAACAAGTAATCTCTAAGAAACAAAATCAGATAAAGCTATAAACAGACTTACAGTTGATGAAGGATG
This sequence comes from Begonia masoniana, assembly GCA_022432975.1. NCBI lineage: Eukaryota > Viridiplantae > Streptophyta > Magnoliopsida > Cucurbitales > Begoniaceae > Begonia > Begonia masoniana. The sequence continues at coordinate 18,883,566 of CM039503.1, read as the reverse complement.
TCCGCGTAGTGGCTGTGCAGTCGAGCAGTCTACAGAATCGATTTTAAAACCCGGGGGCTTTGATACCATAAATGTAACACCCCTAATTCTGTACCCGTATTTCCCATATTATTATTTTTTTTTTTTTTTACACTTATTACTTTTTATACTTTAATAAAACTTTGCGCGGAATTAAAACTATGGTTGAAATCAAAACCGAAGTCGGAATTATAATCAAACCTTGAAATCATTTTTTTTTAACAATTATATTACTATTTAATAAATCTTAAAACATTTAAATAAAAACCTTAAAACATATAAAAAGAATGGGAGGGCAGAATCGGAATTCTGCCCTCAAAAGTAGCAGCGACCAGGCGCTGCTATATGCAGCGCTCGGTCGCCGAGTGCTGTCGCTGAGCAGCGATCGATCTCTGCTCGGCAGCAGAGATCGATCGCTGCACTGGAAGGCAACCACAGCGATCGATCTCTGCGCCGTGCAGAGATCGATCGCTGCACTAGGCAGCGATCACGATCACTGCTAGCTATGGCAGCGATCGATCTCTGCTCTGCAGCAGAGATCGATCGCTGCAAGCATGCAGCGATTTCCTCCTTCAGACTTCCAACCTTCAACACTTATCATTTTACAGCATTTAACATATCTGTTTGCTCTCTGGAATCCGATTTCCAGAGAGCAAACCTCCTTTTCTTTACACCAAATTTCCATATAACTCACAACTTAAATCTACTTAAATCCAATTTAAACGTATTCTAAACTCAATCGACTCGAGTCGGACTTTGCGAAGTCCAACTGCGTGGATAGCTCTAAACATCGAGCATAACCGTATCAACCTAAAACCAATCAAAACATTTCCAAAACATTCATTAAACAGTTTAAACCAAAACGTTTTACATACAATTACCAAAACGTTATCTAATCCCTATCCAGATCCAACAACCTAAGTATACTATACAATTATCAACTCAAAACATCCCAAAATAAACCCAGAGTTCAGACATACATCCCCACGGGTCATATTGCGCCTCGACTGCCCAACGCACTCCCACGAGCATCATCCATCAACTGCCTCCGACATCAGGAGGAGGAACGTCGTCCTCACCTGGATCTACGTCACCTAGCAGATCACCTACACCATACAGACACATATGAGATATTGAAATCTCAGTAAGCTACGTAAATGCAGATGCATGCGTGCGTATGCCATTCAGAAATCATGCTCAGATTCAGATTACAGATACAGAATTACAGATTACAGATTCATTACGTCACAGACAGACAGAATTGTCACCGAAACCTCTACCCACTAAGCGGAGAGGGCCCATCCAGCGGTCGGACTACCCTTTCCACCTAGAGAGGGGGGGTACACGCTTGCAACACGCACAGCCGTGCCTGAGCCCCATCCCGCGTGACCAGAAACAGACAGATTACGTTTATTCATTCAGATTTCGTTACAGATTTCATTTCAGATATACGTTCCTTTTCTTAAAAACACGTGCAGAAATTCCTTTTCATGACTTTCGAAAACCGTGATGCATGAACAGTTCATATCAGCGGTAAGTAAACAAACAGTTCATATCAGCAGACAATATAACATAACCTATGAACAATTAACCTAACTACCCAACCTAAACAACGTAAAACAAGGAACCCTCAAGGATCCTTGATACGACGACGAAGTATGGTGTAGACCTTTCGGTCAAGCAAGTCACGAGAACTTACCTTGAGCGCGCTGGATCTCAAACTTCGTCCACGGGAGTCGTGTCTGAGACAAAACACGATATTTGTCGTTAAAACCAATTTAAACGATTAAATGTCCAAACTAATAAAGTCCTTAATCTAACAAATCGAAGCTTTTAAACAACAACATAACGCTTGATAAATCTGGAAATCCATATTACGAGTTATTTCCGAAAACCCGAAAATTCTATAATTTATACTTTTTCACAAATTGGTTTATCTTCGTCCAATAACGTCCAATACGTTCGATACATGCTTAATCATGGCTAACCTATTAATTACGAGCCCTAAATCGCGTTTTTCGTCGAAACCCTAATTGTAACCCTAACCCTAAATCAAACCAAAACTCGAAATAAACGACCGAAGACTAAAGCTACATACCGAGGGTTGCGAGAGGAGGAGAAATGACGAGGAACGGAAGAGAAACGGAGGAGATCGGAGGTCGGATTCGTCGGAAACCCTCGGCTGGCAGAGAGGGATCGCGAGGGAGGGAGATGTTCTGTCTCTGGAAGTCGATTTCAGTTAATGAAATCGATTAAGGCTTTTGCCTTATTTAAATAATAACAATTAAATGCTCAAATGACGATTTTGCCCTTCTTTAGTTTTTATATTGATTTCGTCTTTCGGTTCGTTAATCGTCCAACTATTCGGATTCTCGAAAGTTCCATATTTTGCCAATAACTTTTATTCATTGCCAGGGATTTATTAAAACTGTCCGTTCGCGATTCGGACCTCGTTTCCTATTTTTACGAGAACGTTTTTTACACAACAAAAGGTGTATTTACTCGGAATATAGTGTTTGATCTCCGAAAATTCCCATAAATTCTTTAAAATTCTTATTATTCGTTAGAATCATAATGACGCTTTCTTTTTGTAAAACGGACCTGATTTGACATATTTACCGAAAATGCCATTAAATAATGAAATAATAATATAACATAATATATCCAAAAATCCGTACAAGCCGGATATTACATGATCGCCCTAAAAGGGCGATCGATCGGTTATGGTGTGGGCAATCGATCGCCAATAAAAGGGCGATCGATCGCCCCTCATTTTTTTGGTGATTGATCGCCAACAGGGAGGGGCGATCGTTCGCCCCTCCTATGCTGGGCACTTTGATGATTTTGCCCTTTTTTTTTTTTTTTTTTTTTTTTTTTTTTTTTTTTTTTTTTTTTTTTTTTTTTTTTTTTTTTTTTTTTTTTTTTTTTTTTTTTTTTTTTTTTTTTTTTTTTTTTTTTTTTTTTTTTTTTTTTTTTTTTTTTTTTTTTTTTTTTTTTTTTTTTTTTTTTTTTTTTTTTTTTTTTTTTTTTTTTTTTTTTTTTTTTTTTTTTTTTTTTTTTTTTTTTTTTTTTTTTTTTTTTTTTTTTTTTTTTTTTTTTTTTTTTTTTTTTTTTTTTTTTTTTTTTTTTTTTTTTTTTTTTTTTTTTTTTTTTTTTTTTTTTTTTTTTTTTTTTTTTTTTTTTTTTTTTTTTTTTTTTTTTTTTTTTTTTTTTTTTTTTTTTTTTTTTTTTTTTTTTTTTTTTTTTTTTTTTTTTTTTTTTTTTTTTTTTTTTTTTTTTTTTTTTTTTTTTTTTTTTTTTTTTTTTTTTTTTTTTTTTTTTTTTTTTTTTTTTTTTTTTTTTTTTTTTTTTAATTGTTCCTTAGTTTAATTTATTGATTATTTGAATGATTTTAAGGGATTTCAACAATCCGAGACTTCGATTTAGTGGTTTAGAAGTCGAAACGTTACGAGTGATATAAAAAGAAAAATTTTACGTGATTACAAGGGCTTAAAGTTAAGGTTACGTTATGGTTAGTCTGTGGCAACCCTGATCGGGTTGGGGTCGCTACAATTATGGTATCAGAGAGACGGAATTTTAAAAGCGATTCTGTAAACCACCTGCCAAACACGAACAGCCGCACGAGGACTCTCCATCGACTGTAAGTGTTTACGTTAAGAATGATTCTTATGTAACTATTTGTGTGTGTTTTTTAATGTGTCTAGGAACAAGAAAATGCCGAAAGCACCTAGAAAACTTGAGGAGAATCCTATTAGTCAGCTTATGGATATAGTGCACCGACAATCAGAACAGATAGGGATTTTACTCAATCGAGATGGATATAGTAATGGACAAGATAGTACTTCATGGGACCGAGGTAGTGAACAAACTAGTCAGTTTCGACCTTCGATATTTGATGGATGTGTTATAGATCCGATACAGGCCGAGGTGTGGGTTCGAGCAATGGAAAGATTGTTTGACATTATTAAGGTGAAGGAGGTAGATAAGGTTTCTTATGCGATGTGTCATCTGGTGGGAGGTGCAAGACTTTGGTGGGACAATGTCAAGGTCATGGTTAATGTGAGGGAAATTTTATGGGGACCATTCAAGGAATTGTTTTATGAGGAATATATTTACAAAGCTGCATGGACAAATAAGATGTCAGAGTTTCCCCAATTTCGACAGACAGGTACGGTCGCAGAGTACGTTAGAGAATTCGAAGCGTTAACTCGTTCCGTCAGCCACCTAGGAAAGGAGAAAGAAAATAAGACCTATTATTTTGTGCAAGGATTGAAGGAGGACATTTATAAGGGTGTGAAAATTTATGGAGTTAGGGTGCTTCCTACGACAAAGTAATTGTACAAGCTTTTGAGTTAGAAGTAGAACTCCAGAATAAAAGTCAAGAGAAGTCCGTTGAGGGGTCCCTCAGTGAGTTTCTGCCACCCCCGGTCGATGAAAGGCCACAACCAGCGAGGGACATTAAGAGGGCCAACGACTTGTTGATTGTGCAGAATAGGAGTAAACGACCCCGCAGAGCTCGTCAAGCTCCTCTGTGCCCTACATGTCAGAAGGGTCATTTTGGGGAGTGCAGATTGTATTCGGGCCGGTGTTTTAGGTGCGATAAAAGTGGTCACAAAGCCAGAGATTGTTTAGGGCTGAATAAGAAGCTACCGAATGGTCCTTCGAGGATAATTACTATGACCAAAGATAGGAAAGCTGCCCAACCGATTGTAGTTCTAGGTATAATTTTATTTCAATAGTTGATAGGATGAATAATATTACATAGAGGTGTTTGTATTGATCAATATTGACGGGGGAAAATAAAGAGATCTAGAAGAGGTTGGTAAATTAGTAAGTAGTATGTAACACCCGACGAGTTTGACCAGGTGACTTTCTTAACTGTTTTAACGGCCGTGTTTATTTTAATCTTTTCGGTTTTGAATTTTATGCCAAGGCTTAATTAACGTGCATATGTCATAAATTAGGTTGGGTGGCAGAATATGTAATTAAGAATGGTTGGATTAAGTATAAATAGGAAATGGAAACTTTTAAACCTCACTGTAGCCGACATTCCCCTTCTGCATCCTCTCATTTCCCCGAGCTGTCTCCCTCTCCACCAGCGACTCTCTCATCGGCGACGGATTTCTCCTTCCTCACTTCGACAATCGACGCCCTAGGTAAGACTCAGACAATGTGGATTGCTGGTTATCTATTTGAGTACTGTTTTTCAGTTGGACTTGAGATTTCAGATATGGCCGAATAATAGGAACATTTATAATCGGTGTCTGGTAATAACGTTTCCGAATCGATTCTTGACATTTAATATAACTGACCCTGATTAATCGTTAGTTGAACCTAGCTGTTTTGGTTTGGACTTCAGACTGCACACAGTGAACTAGACTAAGGGATTCGGGAATGACTTTAGTTATTAGATTCTAGGATGATTTGTGATTAGGACTAGTAGGATTTTTATTTTAACTACTGTAATGTAAATGTTTTAGGTGAAGAAGTCTGAAGAAAAGGAGCTCAAGTTGCTAAGGAAACTAGGTAAGTGAATGTGTAGGATTCCCGGCCATTAGGGCCCTACATCACAAGGATGCTGGGTAGAAACTGATACGATGATTAGAAGTTTTTTTTTTTTTTTTTTTTTTTTTTTTTTTTTTTTTTTTTTTTTTTTTTTTTTTTTTTTTTTTTTTTTTTTTTTTTTTTTTTTTTTTTTTTTTTTTTTTTTTTTTTTTTTTTTTTTTTTTTTTTTTTTTTTTTTTTTTTTTTTTTTTTTTTTTTTTTTTTTTTTTTTTTTTTTTTTTTTTTTTTTTTTTTTTTTTTTTTTTTTTTTTTTTTTTTTTTTTTTTTTTTTTTTTTTTTTTTTTTTTTTTTTTTTTTTTTTTTTTTTTTTTTTTTTTTTTTTTTTTTTTTTTTTTTTTTTTTTTTTTTTTTTTTTTTTTTTTTTTTTTTTTTTTTTTTTTTTTTTTTTTTTTTTTTTTTTTTTTTTTTTTTTTTTTTTTTTTTTTTTTTTTTTTTTTTTTTTTTTTTTTTTTTTTTTTTTTTTTTTTTTTTTTTTTTTTTTTTTTTTTTTTTTTTTTTTTTTTTTTTTTTTTTTTTTTTTTTTTTTTTTTTTTTTTTTTTTTTTTTTTTTTTTTTTTTTTTTTTTTTTTTTTTTTTTTTTTTTTTTTTTTTTTTTTTTTTTTTTTTTTTTTTTTTTTTTTTTTTTTTTTTTTTTTTTTTTTTTTTTTTTTTTTTTTTTTTTTTTTTTTTTTTTTTTTTTTTTTTTTTTTTTTTTTTTTTTTTTTTTTTTTTTTTTTTTTTTTTTTTTTTTTTTTTTTTTTTTTTTTTTTTTTTTTTTTTTTTTTTTTTTTTTTTTTTTTTTTTTTTTTTTTTTTTTTTTTTTTTTTTTTTTTTTTTTTTTTTTTTTTTTTTTTTTTTTTTTTTTTTTTTTTTTTTTTTTTTTTTTTTTTTTTTTTTTTTTTTTTTTTTTTTTTTTTTTTTTTTTTTTTTTTTTTTTTTTTTTTTTTTTTTTTTTTTTTTTTTTTTTTTTTTTTTTTTTTTTTTTTTTTTTTTTTTTTTTTTTTTTTTTTTTTTTTTTTTTTTTTTTTTTTTTTTTTTTTTTTTTTTTTTTTTTTTTTTTTTTTTTTTTTTTTTTTTTTTTTTTTTTTTTTTTTTTTTTTTTTTTTTTTTTTTTTTTTTTTTTTTTTTTTTTTTTTTTTTTTTTTTTTTTTTTTTTTTTTTTTTTTTTTTTTTTTTTTTTTTTTTTTTTTTTTTTTTTTTTTTTTTTTTTTTTTTTTTTTTTTTTTTTTGATGCACTGTCCAAAGGAAGGACCATGATTACGACCCGCAAGGGACTATGTACACTCTCACTGTCAACCCCCTTTATCGGCACAAATCCTCTCTTAATCCACACAACATGAACGAAGAATATGATTGATGAACATGAATGATGATTATGAACAAAGAATACGAACGATGAACAAGAATGAAGACCTTGAGTATGAATATGAACAAGAAAAGATTCATGAGCATTTATTTCTTAAAATGAGCATTCATGCATACTTGTTAGTATTGCATTCCTTACTAAGCATTAGGCTTATAGTTTAAACCTTATGATGTAGGTGAAGATTTAGCAGGTGAGGATTACAAATTCAATGATGATGTCTAAGGCTGGTGCAGGATTGGTGCTCAGGGTGGAAGTCTGTGGCTGGTAAGCGATTATGACCCATAGTTGAGCTCATAATGTGTCAGTAAGATTTATGATGAACTGATGTTTAAGTAGAATGAGATTTTCTTTAGAACATTGGATTCTGTGATTGTCAAGTTTAGTTATCGAAATTTGGAGATGATTAGTTTATAGAGTGATCTGCTTAATTAAGTTTTCCAATCACGTACCCTGAATGAGTCCTATGATTTTTATTCGTTTAAGTTTATGCCTATCAGTTGAAATCTATGAGAGTCGGGGTAGTTTTCTGTTGTTGAAGTTCTTGATGATTATCGTGTTTTACGGCTGGTGATAGGCTTGGATGAGTTGTATCATCCGCTGACGTCATCGGCGGATGTCGAATGATAGAAGTTGAACGATTGAGTCTTCCGGATGATGTCGAGTGTTTACTCACCGATGATGTCAAGTGTATTACTCACGGATGATGTCGAGTGTTTACTCACCGGATGATGTCGAGTGTTTACTCACCGGATGATGTCGAGTGTTTACTCACCGGATGATGTCGAGTGTTTACTCACCGGATGATGTCGAGTGTTTACTCACCGGATGATGTCGAGTGTTTACTCACCGGATGATGTCGAGTGTTTACTCACCGGATGATGTCGAGTGTTTACTCACCGGATGATGTCGAGTGTTTACTCACCGGATGATGTCGAGTGTTTACTCACCGGATGATGTCGAGTGTTTACTCACCGGATGATGTCGAGTGTTTACTCACCGGATGATGTCGAGTGTTTACTCACCGGATGATGTCGAGTGTTTACTCACCGGATGATGTCGAGTGTTTACTCACCGGATGATGTCGAGTGTTTACTCACCGGATGATGTCGAGTGTTTACTCACCGGATGATGTCGAGTGTTTACTCACCGGATGATGTCGAGTGTTTACTCACCGGATGATGTCGAGTGTTTACTCACCGGATGATGTCGAGTGTTTACTCACCGGATGATGTCGAGTGTTTACTCACCGGATGATGTCGAGTGTTTACTCACCGGATGATGTCGAGTGTTTACTCACCGGATGATGTCGAGTGTTTACTCACCGGATGATGTCGAGTGTTTACTCACCGGATGATGTCGAGTGTTTACTCACCGGATGATGTCGAGTGTTTACTCACCGGATGATGTCTCCTGTCGGATGAGGTAAGTGAGTCACGCGCACTGCACACGTCCACCAGATGATGCCTCTGATGGATGAAGACATCATCTGGCTGACGTCATCGGTGGATGGTGAATGATTGTTGATCATCGGGCGATGTCTCTTGCTGGCGATGTTAAGTAAGTCACGTGAGATGCACATGATAACCGGATGATATAGAAATACACTACAGGCAGAAACGAGCTCTGTGCTTGTCGTTTAGCGATCGGCATAAGTGAGTTTTAGGTTTTGTCGTCTAGCAACCGGTAGATGCCTGCAATTTCAAGCAGCTCAAGTATGATAAGGTCTAGTGTACTGAGGGCTTCTTCCTTCTGCCTGATTATGTTATAGATTAAATGCCCGAGTCTAGTCGCTCTACTCTGTGATGACTTATACTAATGATCTTATGGGAGTTGTGCCCTTGAAGGGTAGAATTCTGTCAGATATGCAGACGGTTAAAGTTTTAAAAAAAAATGAAAAGGGTACAGAGTAATTTAGAGTAAGTATTCTATAAGAATTATGAAATGGGTCTCGGCCCCGTTACATAGTAGGCGCGTTAGACAATTAGATGTTGCTTAACCAAGGGAGATAGGGTAAAGTATGAGAGTTAGAAATGACTGGAAACGTTTAAAAAAAAAAGTGCAACTAATCAAAGGAGAGTTTAGCGCCTTAGATTAAAAGTCATGTTTAAAGGTTTAGTGCAATGTTAGAAGGGATGGATGTAGAAACATCAATGCTCAAGGAATTAGGAGGGTAAACCTTAATAGAGATATATTTCTAAGCTTTCGGAAAATATGAGGACAAGGTTTGGAAATTTTAAGAGATTAGGATTAAGGTTGTAAACCTACCTATAACAAGTTGTTAAATGAATCGTTGCTAGAAAGCCAAGTGAAATAGTTAGAACTTAACTAGAAGAAATGACGGAATGGTAGACTAGTTAGTAACTTTCGAGGAAGTCCTTGGGAGATATTAAAAATAAGTGTGGGGCATTATTTAAATTAAATAAAAGGTTTAGATTTGAAGTTAAGCTCAAATGTGAAGTCGAAGCCAATGACCTTGTAAATAGCTAAGGTTAAAGTTGATAAACTTATGTGTGTGAAAGAGATCGCAGCTTGAGAAAATAGAGATTGTATGATGTAAGATAAAATGATCGGTTAGGTAAACTTTTGGGCCTTGGATAGGGTCATACGGGTAAGTGAGAAGGTTAACTAGATCGAATGGAAGGTTGGAATAAGAGTCAAGTAGGTAAGGCTATAGAATTTTGAGCATATTGGGTGAAGGGAAGAGAGATTTGCACGAAGACTGTACAAGTGAGCTTAGAAGTGAGAGTAGATTATGAGGTTTAGTAAAGTTGGCTCGTAAGTTACGTCAAAGTGCTTATGCACACTTTTAGGTGTTAGGTGAATAGTTTAACGAATTAGTTTAGACAAAAAAAAATCGTTAGTGATTGATGACGACCGATGTAAGAGTTGGATAAAACGAGCATAGTAGACATAATTATGAGAACTTAGAGAATACCTTGAGATGATAGTGAGAAGATTTATGTATTGAAAGCTTTGGACATGGGGATTGCATTAGAGTGATTAAGGAAATGTTATAATTGCCCAAGGTAAGTAGGTTCAGAAAGTGAAAATGATAAATAGGAAATTAGATAGTAGTGTAAAGATGAGTTTGGAATAGAGGATTAGGATGAGAAATCTTCGTATCAGGTCCTTAGTGTCATTGAATTGGAGAAGCTTTGAGGGTATGATGTAATAGGTGCGTGTTGTTGTCACTAAGTTAGAAGAGTTAGAAACTGAATGAACTTAGCTTGAGGAGAAAACTAGTATGGAAGTCGATGGATGCCGGAACGATTGAGTTACGAAGTGTGTAGTTAGAAAGATTTAAAACTTTGGAGGTATAGGAAACCGTCGAGACCCGAAGGGTAAGGTAAGACCTAGAAGTGGCGAGTCTAGTATGTACAGGCATCGTTAAAAAAAAAAAAAAAAAAAAAAAAAAAAAAAAAAAAAAAAAAAAAAAAAAAAAAAAAAAAAAAAAAAAAAAAAAAAAAAAAAAAAAAAAAAAAAAAAAAAAAAAAAAAAAAAAAAAAAAAAAAAAAAAAAAAAAAAAAAAAAAAAAAAAAAAAAAAAAAAAAAAAAAAAAAAAAAAAAAAAAAAAAAAAAAAAAAAAAAAAAAAAAAAAAAAAAAAAAAAAAAAAAAAAAAAAAAAAAAAAAAAAAAAAAAAAAAAAAAAAAAAAAAAAAAAAAAAAAAAAAAAAAAAAAAAAAAAAAAAAAAAAAAAAAAAAAAAAAAAAAAAAAAAAAAAAAAAAAAAAAAAAAAAAAAAAAAAAAAAAAAAAAAAAAAAAAAAAAAAAAAAAAAAAAAAAAAAAAAAAAAAAAAAAAAAAAAAAAAAAAAAAAAAAAAAAAAAAAAAAAAAAAAAAAAAAAAAAAAAAAAAAAAAAAAAAAAAAAAAAAAAAAAAAAAAAAAAAAAAAAAAAAAAAAAAAAAAAAAAAAAAAAAAAAGTGCAACTAATCAAGGAGAGTTTAGCGCCTTAGATTAAAAGTCATGTTTAAAGGTTTAGTGCAATGTTAGAAGGGATGGATGTAGTGAAACATCAATGCTCAAGGAATTAGGAGGGTAAACCTTAATAGAGATATATTTCTAAGCTTTCGGAAAATATGAGGACAAGGTTTGGAAATTTTAAGAGATTAGGATTAAGGTTGTAAACCTACCTATAACAAGTTGTTAAATGAATCGTTGCTAGAAAGCCAAGTGAAATAGTTAGAACTTAACTAGAAGAAATGACGGAATGGTAGACTAGTTAGTAACTTTCGAGGAAGTCCTTGGGAGATATTAAAAATAAGTGTGGGGCATTATTTAAATTAAATAAAAACCAAAACTCCCCCCCCCCCCCCCCCCCCCCCCCCCCCCCCCCCCCCCCCCCCCCCCCCCCCCCCCCCCCCCCCCCCCCCCCCCCCCCCCCCCCCCCCCCCCTTCCATTTCATTTTCCGAACGTGGTTTCTCCCCTCCCTTGGCGACGATTTCCTTCTTCCTCTCACGATTCTCAAATCCGCCGATCAACGCTCCAAACTCCGGCCATTTCTTTTGGGTTTTATTCTCCAATCAACATTCTAGGTAAGCTTCGATCTTTAGACATTTCTTATTTAGTTTTATGGATGGATTTTTGATTAGGGTATTTTCGATTTAGGGTTGAGAAATCATAGGTTTTGTTAGAAATCGATAGTTCGATGATATTAATGCCCTTTGATGATGTATTTGTTGTTATTTAGGTAGATTGAATGGATTAATGGTGCTTGGGTGATTGTTAGGTTAATTTTTTGGGTTGTTGGAATTTGAAGAAAAGCTATTAATGGAGTTTTTAAGTTGGTGAGCACAACGTGCTCGATGAAATGCCCGAATGGAGAAAATGAAGTTTTAGAAAAGAATTTCCTTAGTTAGGAGCTTGGTTTAACTTTGGGATTCGTTTATTTAGGATCGATCTTAATGCCCTTATTTGTGAAATGCTTTAGGTGGAGACGACTTTTCGGACGGTGCACGGCTTGCTACGGACGCCAGGTAAGTGGGTGCTAGGTTTCCGGCCCTTAAGGCCCTAAATCGTGTCAACGTTAGGCTTTTGTTGTTTTTGATGATGATTTTCTGATTGTGGGGTTTAATGTGTCAGGTAGCCTAGGATGTTAGTTATTAGTTGTTTGTGAAGTTCGTTAAGAGTAGTGTATGTCCATGTACAATGTAAATTGTTTGATGATATGTCTTGATGATATGTTATACGTAGATTCCTCATGCATCATGTTTTCTCAACGACATATAAAATGTTTTACATGCATGAAAATGAAATGATTATGTAAGATGGGGTGGTATGGCTATGAACAACAAAACTGTCCAACTCGAGGGACCATGAATCACTGTCCATATTTGACCATGAATACGGCCGAAAGGACTATGTACACGCACCGCCTACCTCCCCAACACGATTCATGTTATGAAAAAGAATAAGAACAAGTAAATGAATAAGTTTTAAGAATTCATACATTCATGTACATGTAAAGTATAGTGCATCCCCTTACTAAGCATTAGGCTTAGTGTTTATGTTGTATGATGTAGGTGACATGTGTAAAGGTGAGAGTTTCTCTCGATGACAAGGAATAGGTAGTCGACGGATGGTGCTCGTGGCGACGGAGTGTGTTTTGGCAAGGTTCGATGACCGTGGGTGTGCTTCGAGCTATTTTGGGTAATTAATGTGAATTTGTTTTTGATGTTAGAAATGTGAGGGATTTTAGGATATGTGGTGAAGTTGATATTTTGGGAATTGTTTAGTGGATGTAGGCTTGGAGTGGTGTAATCTTGAATGAGTTGATACATATTTGTTTTGTTGAGTTTTAGGAAATGGATAGTTTATGTCGATGTTTGTTTGATGGATTAGATTACGTTGTAAAGTTGTGTTATGTTTTATGAAGGGGAGGAGAGGTGGTTTTGTTGAGTTTTTATGGAAGGAGAAGACATTTGGGAAGTGTTTTGCAGGAGGTGGAGAAGGGATGAAGCAAGGCTCTGGAATTCGGAGTCCAGAGCCGTTGCCGATCGATCTCCAGGAGAGGCGATCGATTGGCTATTGAAAGGGCGACTCTCTGGATTTTTCCAGAGAGTCTGCCGATTGATCACCCTAAAAGGGCGATCGATCGGTTATGGTGTGGGAGATCGATCACCAATAAAAGGGCGATCGATCGCCGATCATTTTTTTGGCGATTGATCGTCAGCAGGGGGGGCGATCGTTCGCCCCTCCTATGCTGGGCACTTTGGCAATTTTTCCCTTTTAATTGTTCCTTAGTTTAATTTGTTGATTATTTGAATGATTTTAAGGAATTTCAACAATCCGAGACTTCGAATTAGGGGTTTAGAAGTCGAAACGTTACGAGTGATATAAAAAGAAAAATTTTACGTGATTACGAGGGCTTAAAGTTAAGGTTACGTTATGGTTAGTCTGTGGCCGCCCTGATCGGGTTGGGGTCGCTACATCCAAACTAACAAAACCCTAATTCATTTAGCCACCTGAAAAACGGGAATAAACTCTCCAAAAACATAGAACCTTACCTAGGGTGGTCGTTTGGAGAAGAAAATGTGAAGAAACTTTGGAAACCAAAGGTACAACAATGAAGAACCGCGGATAAGAAAATCGCCAGAGCACCTTGGAGAAGAAGGAATGTCATGAAATGTTCTGGGAGGGAGAGGGAATTCGGGTATTTTAACCAAATTGGCTTGTCAAATTATTGTTTTGCCCTTCCCTTGATTTTATATTAGTTTCATCCTTTGTTTCGTTAATTAGCTAACGGTTCGGTTTTCTCCAAATTTTCTTATTTGACCATTAATTTCAACTTATTGTTAGGACTTTATTAAAACTTTCCGTTGCAAACGGATTTAATCTGACATATTTACGAAAATGCCACTATATATTGGAATATTATAATCTCGTAAAATCGGGTGTTACAGATGCTATGCTGAAAATACGTAATGTGTCATGAATATGAACACCTCGATATGCTCATGCTAGAAGGCACACTGAGGGTTCTATGATCATGTGGGAGGAAGTCTGGTATGACCGTCCCGGATTGTGTTAGGACGTGTGCCTCCGATCTTGCTCGGTGGGTCAAGGTGTGGCCGTCCTGGATTGTGTTGGGACGTGTGCCTACTTGATTCATATTTAAAAGTGAAATGAAAATAACAGAGTGTGTAGAAACTACATTTAGGGGTTGAGTTGATCATGTATTGTTTTGATTTGCATTCCTCCCTACTTGCTAAGCATTAGCCTTAATTTTTGTGTTCTGTGGTGTAGGTGACGATATCTTTACAGCTGAGGTTGATGAGGGATTCCAGGATTAGGGGCAGTCGGAGATTCACGGGGCACGCCGGTGCAAGCAATTGTCGGGGCGCCTCGATCAGGGTCTTTGGGAATATGTGTGGTTGAGTATTTTGGATTGTCTACTAGTATTTTGTTAGATATTATGTCATGTAAATATTCTTGGTTTTGGAAACATTTACGAATGTGGTTTGGACGTGTTTTGTAAACGTTTGATTTTCAGGTTTGGTTTTAGAAAATATTCAGTCGTTATGCCACTCTTTTTTTTTTGGTAAACAACGTCAGATTTCACTTGCTTTTACATTTTTTCTGTCAGTTTGGAGTCGATTTTCCCAGATTTTTACGTGTCACGGAGTCGGGGATGCAGGGAATGTTTGGGGAAAATTTTGGGTGATTTGGGTGTGAGTGGTTTGGAGAAAAATGGAAAAAAGGTGAAGGTGGTGCGCTGGTGGCCAAGGGTGGCGCGCAAGATGCAAGGCGTGGCCGAGCGCGGCGCGCGCATGGCGCAGGCGTGGCGCGCATGAGGCACCATGGCCGATCGATCATGGTGCCATAGCCGATCGATCGGGAAAAACAAAGAGTTTCGCGATCGATCGGCTCTGTGCGCCTTTTTTTTTTTTTTTTTTTTTTTTTTTTTTTTTTTTTTTTTTTTTTTTTTTTTTTTTTTTTTTTTTTTTTTTTTTTTTTTTTTTTTTTTTTTTTTTTTTTTTTTTTTTTTTTTTTTTTTTTTTTTTTTTTTTTTTTTTTTTTTTTTTTTTTTTTTTTTTTTTTTTTTTTTTTTTTTTTTTTTTTTTTTTTTTTTTTTTTTTTTTTTTTTTTTTTTTTTTTTTTTTTTTTTTTTTTTTTTTTTTTTTTTTTTTTTTTTTTTTTTTTTTTTTTTTTTTTTTTTTTTTTTTTTTTTTTTTTTTTTTTTTTTTTTTTTTTTTTTTTTTTTTTTTTTTTTTTTTTTTTTTTTTTTTTTTTTTTTTTTTTTTTTTTTTTTTTTTTTTTTTTTTTTTTTTTTTTTTTTTTTTTTTTTTTTTTTTTTTTTTTTTTTTTTTTTTTTTTTTTTTTTTTTTTTTTTTTTTTTTTTTTTTTTTTTTTTTTTTTTTTTTTTTTTTTTTTTTTTTTTTTTTTTTTTTTTTTTTTTTTTTTTTTTTTTTTTTTTTTTTTTTTTTTTTTTTTTTTTTTTTTTTTTTTTTTTTTTTTTTTTTTTTTTTTTTTTTTTTTTTTTTTTTTTTTTTTTTTTTTTTTTTTTTTTTTTTTTTTTTTTTTTTTTTTTTTTTTTTTTTTTTTTTTTTTTTTTTTTTTTTTTTTTTTTTTTTTTTTTTTTTTTTTTTTTTTTTTTTTTTTTTTTTTTTTTTTTTTTTTTTTTTTTTTTTTTTTTTTTTTTTTTTTTTTTTTTTTTTTTTTTTTTTTTTTTTTTTTTTTTTTTTTTTTTTTTTTTTTTTTTTTTTTTTTTTTTTTTTTTTTTTTTTTTTTTTTTTTTTTTTTTTTTTTTTTTTTTTTTTTTTTTTTTTTTTTTTTTTTTTTTTTTTTTTTTTTTTTTTTTTTTTTTTTTTTTTTTTTTTTTTTTTTTTTTTTTTTTTTTTTTTTTTTTTTTTTTTTTTTTTTTTTTTTTTTTTTTTTTTTTTTTTTTTTTTTTTTTTTTTTTTTTTTTTTTTTTTTTTTTTTTTTTTTTTTCAAAAATTTTATTTTTCAAATATGTTTTAACCCGATTTTTTCCAACACATTTTATACGTATTTCACGCTCGTTTTCCAATCATTTTCGCGGGTTCAAAAAACCCAAAAAATCGAGTCAACATTTTATCGAAAATTATTTTAAACGTGGTAAGTGTGAGTCAAGTAGCACACCGAACCGAGGCGGGTTCAGGAGCGTTATAGTATGTCTGACCATTGACACATGGACATCTATTCAAAACTTTAATTACATGGTGCTAACGGGTCATTATATAGATGAAGAGTGGAAAGTGCAAAAGAAAATACTGAATTTTTGTTTGATTCTGAACCATAAGGGTGAATCTATTGGTAAAGAAGTTGAGAAATGTCTACTTAATTGGGAGATTGAAAAAGTTACGACAGTAACCGTTGACAATGCGTCTTCCAACGATGTTGCTATTTCTTATTTGACGAAGACAATCAAAAATTGGAATGGATTGATTTTAAATGGCGATTATATGCACATGAGGTGTTTTGCACATGTTCTGAATTTAATCGTTTCTGATGGTTTGAAAGAACATGTTGAGTCCATAGCAAGGGTACAAAAAGTGGTCAAGTACGTAAGGTCTTCTCCGGCACAATTGCAACAGTACAAAGCTTGCGTTGATGCAGTTAAGATTACATGTAACATTTTAGGGTTTAATTCAATTGATTGAATTCAAAATTTCAAAATTTAATTTCAATGATTTCCTTCTCTGATTATCAGATAACAACCTATGATGAATATAGCCTTAATTCAAACCAAAAACATTAACAGCAGAGGAATTTTTTCTGGAAACCGATTGGAGATCGGATTTTTCCAGCTTTGCTACGAGCTAATCTTGGATTTTGGAGAAACAAACCTGGAATGAACCTAGACCTCATAAGAGCAGTGTTAATAATCAACTGAACAAATCTCTCTCTCTCTCTCTCTCTCTCTCTCTCTCTCTCTCTCTCTCTCTCTCTCTCTCTCTCTCTCTCTCTCTCTCTCTCTCTCTCTCTCTCTCTCTCTCTCTCTCTCTCTCTCTCTCTCTCTCTCTCTCTCTCTCTCTCTCTCTCTCTCTCTCTCTCTCTCTCTCTCTCTCTCTCTCTCTCTCTCTCTCTCTCTCTCTCTCTCTCTCTCTCTCTCTCTCTCTCTCTCTCTCTCTCTCTCTCTCTCTCTCTCTCTCTCTCTCTCTCTCTCTCTCTCTCTCTCTCTCTCTCTCTCTCTCTCTCTCTCTCTCTCTCTCTCTCTCTCTCTCTCTCTCTCTCTCTCTCTCTCTCTCTCTCTCTCTCTCTCTCTCTCTCTCTCTCTCTCTCTCTCTCTCTCTCTCTCTCTCTCTCTCTCTCTCTCTCTCTCTCTCTCTCTCTCTCTCTCTCTCTCTCTCTCTCTCTCTCTCTCTCTCTCTCTCTCTCTCTCTCTCTCTCTCTCTCTCTCTCTCTCTCTCTCTCTCTCTCTCTCTCTCTCTCTCTCTCTCTCTCTCTCTCTCTCTCTCTCTCTCTCTCTCTCTCTCTCTCTCTCTCTCTCTCTCTCTCTCTCTCTCTCTCTCTCTCTCTCTCTCTCTCTCTCTCTCTCTCTCTCTCTCTCTCTCTCTCTCTCTCTCTCTCTCTCTCTCTCTCTCTCTCTCTCTCTCTCTCTCTCTCTCTCTCTCTCTCTCTCTCTCTCTCTCTCTCTCTCTCTCTCTCTCTCTCTCTCTCTCTCTCTCTCTCTCTCTCTCTCTCTCTCTCTCTCTCTCTCTCTCTCTCTCTCTCTCTCTCTCTCTCTCTCTCTCTCTCTCTCTCTCTCTCTCTCTCTCTCTCTCTCTCTCTCTCTCTCTCTCTCTCTCTCTCTCTCTCTCTCTCTCTCTCTCTCTCTCTCTCTCTCTCTCTCTCTCTCTCTCTCTCTCTCTCTCTCTCTCTCTCTCTCTCTCTCTCTCTCTCTCTCTCTCTCTCTCTCTCTCTCTCTCTCTCTCTCTCTCTCTCTCTCTCTCTCTCTCTCTCTCTCTCTCTCTCTCTCTCTCTCTCTCTCTCTCTCTCTCTCTCTCTCTCTCTCTCTCTCTCTCTCTCTCTCTCTCTCTCTCTCTCTCTCTCTCTCTCTCTCTCTCTCTCTCTCTCTCTCTCTCTCTCTCTCTCTCTCTCTCTCTCTCTCTCTCTCTCTCTCTCTCTCTCTCTCTCTCTCTCTCTCTCTCTCTCTCTCTCTCTCTCTCTCTCTCTCTCTCTCTCTCTCTCTCTCTCTCTCTCTCTCTCTCTCTCTCTCTCTCTCTCTCTCTCTCTCTCTCTCTCTCTCTCTCTCTCTCTCTCTCTCTCTCTCTCTCTCTCTCTCTCTCTCTCTCTCTCTCTCTCTCTCTCTCTCTCTCTCTCTCTCTCTCTGGTTCCTCTCGCTCGAATGCTCTCTGTTCTCGCTCTCCCTCTTCGAATCTCTCTCTGCTCTCAGGAATCGACAGATCGCGTGGAGAAGGAGAAGATCGGGTTTTTACTTTTAAAACCTGAACCGGTCCAACAGTGAACCAACCCGACCCGAACCAGACCAACAGTGAACCAAACCGACCTGACTCGAGTACTATTCACCCGACCCGAGTACTATTCATCCGAGCCGAGTACTGTTCACCCGACCCTAACCTGTACTGTTTACCCGACCCGACCCGGTACTATTCATCGAACCGGACCCGACCCAATTTTCGACCCAAATCGAATCTGATCAATCAAAAATTTAACTGGTAAGATATTTCTGCCCAAATTCTGTTAAAGTTTAATTAAATTAAGTGAAATTTTAATATTTATATTCGAATTAGGCAGGAAATATTTTGGAACAGTCCAATTCGATCCAAATCATTTCAACCGACCAGGTCCGACCCGATAACACAACATAAGTAAATTATGCTCAATTTACTTTGGAATTGGATTTATTTAGTAGGATTTTAATACCAAAGATTTTATTTGAGCAGGATATTATTCTGAAAATTTTGGGACTATCCCGATAGATATTAAATTGCTCGGAATCCAAGTAAAAGTAAAAGTAAAAGTAAAAGTAAAAGTAAAAGTAAAAGTAAAAGTAAAAGTAAAAGTAAAAGTAAAAGTAAAAGTAAAAGTAAAAGTAAAAGTAAAAGTAAAAGTAAAAGTAAAAGTAAAAGTAAAAGTAAAAGTAAAAGTAAAAGTAAAAGTAAAAGTAAAAGTAAAAGTAAAAGTAAAAGTAAAAGTAAAAGTAAAAGTAAAAGTAAAAGTAAAAGTAAAAGTAAAAGTAAAAGTAAAAGTAAAAGTAAAAGTAAAAGTAAAAGTAAAAGTAAAAGTAAAAGTAAAAGTAAAAGTAAAAGTAAAAGTAAAAGTAAAAGTAAAAGTAAAAGTAAAAGTAAAAGTAAAAGTAAAAGTAAAAGTAAAAGTAAAAGTAAAAGTAAAAGTAAAAGTAAAAGTAAAAGTAAAAGTAAAAGTAAAAGTAAAAGTAAAAGTAAAAGTAAAAGTAAAAGTAAAAGTAAAAGTAAAAGTAAAAGTAAAAGTAAAAGTAAAAGTAAAAGTAAAAGTAAAAGTAAAAGTAAAAGTAAAAGTAAAAGTAAAAGTAAAAGTAAAAGTAAAAGTAAAAGTAAAAGTAAAAGTAAAAGTAAAAGTAAAAGTAAAAGTAAAAGTAAAAGTAAAAGTAAAAGTAAAAGTAAAAGTAAAAGTAAAAGTAAAAGTAAAAGTAAAAGTAAAAGTAAAAGTAAAAGTAAAAGTAAAAGTAAAAGTAAAAGTAAAAGTAAAAGTAAAAGTAAAAGTAAAAGTAAAAGTAAAAGTAAAAGTAAAAGTAAAAGTAAAAGTAAAAGTAAAAGTAAAAGTAAAAGTAAAAGTAAAAGTAAAAGTAAAAGTAAAAGTAAAAGTAAAAGTAAAAGTAAAAGTAAAAGTAAAAGTAAAAGTAAAAGTAAAAGTAAAAGTAAAAGTAAAAGTAAAAGTAAAAGTAAAAGTAAAAGTAAAAGTAAAAGTAAAAGTAAAAGTAAAAGTAAAAGTAAAAGTAAAAGTAAAAGTAAAAGTAAAAGTAAAAGTAAAAGTAAAAGTAAAAGTAAAAGTAAAAGTAAAAGTAAAAGTAAAAGTAAAAGTAAAAGTAAAAGTAAAAGTAAAAGTAAAAGTAAAAGTAAAAGTAAAAGTAAAAGTAAAAGTAAAAGTAAAAGTAAAAGTAAAAGTAAAAGTAAAAGTAAAAGTAAAAGTAAAAGTAAAAGTAAAAGTAAAAGTAAAAGTAAAAGTAAAAGTAAAAGTAAAAGTAAAAGTAAAAGTAAAAGTAAAAGTAAAAGTAAAAGTAAAAGTAAAAGTAAAAGTAAAAGTAAAAGTAAAAGTAAAAGTAAAAGTAAAAGTAAAAGTAAAAGTAAAAGTAAAAGTAAAAGTAAAAGTAAAAGTAAAAGTAAAAGTAAAAGTAAAAGTAAAAGTAAAAGTAAAAGTAAAAGTAAAAGTAAAAGTAAAAGTAAAAGTAAAAGTAAAAGTAAAAGTAAAAGTAAAAGTAAAAGTAAAAGTAAAAGTAAAAGTAAAAGTAAAAGTAAAAGTAAAAGTAAAAGTAAAAGTAAAAGTAAAAGTAAAAGTAAAAGTAAAAGTAAAAGTAAAAGTAAAAGTAAAAGTAAAAGTAAAAGTAAAAGTAAAAGTAAAAGTAAAAGTAAAAGTAAAAGTAAAAGTAAAAGTAAAAGTAAAAGTAAAAGTAAAAGTAAAAGTAAAAGTAAAAGTAAAAGTAAAAGTAAAAGTAAAAGTAAAAGTAAAAGTAAAAGTAAAAGTAAAAGTAAAAGTAAAAGTAAAAGTAAAAGTAAAAGTAAAAGTAAAAGTTTTGCAACTTGCACGTATTTCCACTTACTGAGATTTTCTCACAGTTTTGTTTTAACTTGTGATGTAGGTGAGTTTTTATCTGAGGAAGAACTAGCTGCAATTGAGAATCCTCCAGTGGCAAGCGAGCATACAGAAGAAGAAGATATTGTTGAATTCGAAGAAAATAATTTAAATTAAGTATATTTTAGTTTTCAAACGATATTTAAAGCTTTATTTTAATTTAAGACTTTGAATAATTATATTGAATTTTTATTAAATAAAGTTTCATTAAATGTTTTAATTATACGTTGGTTTCAAGATTTTGACAAATTAATTATCAAAGCTTCCGCGATATTTAAGTTTTCAATTAATATGTTTTAAATTTTAAAATTTTGATTTAATGCTCGATTTCAAAAATCAATTTGGCAAAAATTTTAGGGTTTTCAAAATTAGGGTTTCAAATTGGAGATTTTTAAATTGGGGCGTTACATTACATGTACAAATACTTTGTCGCTCGACGTTCCTACTCGTTGGAACTCTACGTACTTGATGTTGGCAAGCGCTGAGAAGTATGAAATGACATTTAAAAAATTAGCAGAGAATGATGTGTCTTTCTTGAATGAAATGGAATGGGACGGTTTACCCACAACTGAAGATTGGTCATGCATTCGAGAATACATTAAATTCTTAGAGACATTTCATACCATGACAGTAAATGTTTCTACATCTCTGCATATTACAGCGAATTTGTACGTTGGTGAAGTATGTAATTTGAATATTGCAATTGACACATTTGCTAACTATGACAATATGACGCTAAGAAGAATGGCCACCGATATGCAAAAGAAATTTGATAAATATTGGGGATCGTTTGAGAAAATAAACATGCTTGTATATGTTGCCGCTATTCTTGATCCTAGTTGTAAAATGTGATTTTTACGGCATTGTTTGGCAATTTTATTTGGCAGTGAAAGGGCTACGCAATACTCAAAGCAAGAAGATGATGTAATTGAGAAGTTGTATACCGAATACAAAGGTGATACAACAAATAAATAGCAGATTCCAAGTAGCAGCACTAGTCGACAAAGGTCTTCAAAGTCCATGAATTCTTTGATTCAAACTCGTTCAACTGCAGTATACTCAATGTTTTATGGGACTGAAAATTCTTTTGAGAGAAATAATGTGTAACACCCGAAAAATCTCCTATAACGTACGTAGCCCTAGTTTATGGTATGCTATGAGAATTTAATGTTGATTCTAGGGTTATGCTAAGCATAAGAGTGAGAGAGTGAAAGTTGGAAGAGAAATTGGAGAAAAACTATAAAGTGGAAGTGATTAGAGATTTTGTGTTGAATTTAATGTAAATGGAATAAAAGAGAAAGAAAGAGTGTGAGGGAGGAGGCTTCACGTTGGAAGTGAAGCAATGGTGGGGGGAAAAGAGGTTATTTTACAAAATTAAAAAACTTGGTGGCAAATTTTAAAAGTGAATGGTGGAGGGTTTTCAAATGATGGAGCTTAGTGGTGTAAAAGACAAAAAGTTTGTCTTCTCCCTCTCCCTCTTGCACGATTGTTCCTCCTCCATTGGTGAGTTCTCCTACCTTCATTTGTTTGTTTGTTTGTTTGTTTGTTTGTTTGTTTGTTTGTTTGTTTGTTTGTTTGTTTGTTTGTTTGTTTGTTTGTTTGTTTGTTTGTTTGTTTGTTTGTTTGTTTGTTTGTTTGTTTGTTTGTTTGTTTGTTTGTTTGTTTGTTTGTTTGTTTGTTTGTTTGTTTGTTTGTTTGTTTGTTTGTTTGTTTGTTTGTTTGTTTGTTTGTTTGTTTGTTTGTTTGTTTGTTTGTTTGTTTGTTTGTTTGTTTGTTTGTTTGTTTGTTTGTTTGTTTGTTTGTTTGTTTGTTTGTTTGTTTGTTTGTTTGTTTGTTTGTTTGTTTGTTTGTTTGTTTGTTTGTTTGTTTGTTTGTTTGTTTGTTTGTTTGTTTGTTTGTTTGTTTGTTTGTTTGTTTGTTTGTTTGTTTGTTTGTTTGTTTGTTTGTTTGTTTGTTTGTTTGTTTGTTTGTTTGTTTGTTTGTTTGTTTGTTTGTTTGTTTGTTTGTTTGTTTGTTTGTTTGTTTGTTTGTTTGTTTGTTTGTTTGTTTGTTTGTTTGTTTGTTTGTTTGTTTGTTTGTTTGTTTGTTTGTTTGTTTGTTTGTTTGTTTGTTTGTTTGTTTGTTTGTTTGTTTGTTTGTTTGTTTGTTTGTTTGTTTGTTTGTTTGTTTGTTTGTTTGTTTGTTTGTTTGTTTGTTTGTTTGTTTGTTTGTTTGTTTGTTTGTTTGTTTGTTTGTTTGTTTGTTTGTTTGTTTGTTTGTTTGTTTGTTTGTTTGTTTGTTTGTTTGTTTGTTTGTTTGTTTGTTTGTTTGTTTGTTTGTTTGTTTGTTTGTTTGTTTGTTTGTTTGTTTGTTTGTTTGTTTGTTTGTTTGTTTGTTTGTTTGTTTGTTTGTTTGTTTGTTTGTTTGTTTGTTTGTTTGTTTGTTTGTTTGTTTGTTTGTTTGTTTGTTTGTTTGTTTGTTTGTTTGTTTGTTTGTTTGTTTGTTTGTTTGTTTGTTTGTTTGTTTGTTTGTTTGTTTGTTTGTTTGTTTGTTTGTTTGTTTGTTTGTTTGTTTGTTTGTTTGTTTGTTTGTTTGTTTGTTTGTTTGTTTGTTTGTTTGTTTGTTTGTTTGTTTGTTTGTTTGTTTTTTTTTTTTTTTTTTTTTTTTTTTTTTTTTTTTTTTTTTTTTTTTTTTTTTTTTTTTTTTTTTTTTTTTTTTTTTTTTTTTTTTTTTTTTTTTTTTTTTTTTTTTTTTTTTTTTTTTTTTTTTTTTTTTTTTTTTTTTTTTTTTTTTTTTTTTTTTTTTTTTTTTTTTTTTTTTTTTTTTTTTTTTTTTTTTTTTTTTTTTTTTTTTTTTTTTTTTTTTTTTTTTTTTTTTTTTTTTTTTTTTTTTTTTTTTTTTTTTTTTTTTTTTTTTTTTTTTTTTTTTTTTTTTTTTTTTTTTTTTTTTTTTTTTTTTTTTTTTTTTTTTTTTTTTTTTTTTTTTTTTTTTTTTTTTTTTTTTTTTTTTTTTTTTTTTTTTTTTTTTTTTTTTTTTTTTTTTTTTTTTTTTTTTTTTTTTTTTTTTTTTTTTTTTTTTTTTTTTTTTTTTTTTTTTTTTTTTTTTTTTTTTTTTTTTTTTTTTTTTTTTTTTTTTTTTTTTTTTTTTTTTTTTTTTTTTTTTTTTTTTTTTTTTTTTTTTTTTTTTTTTTTTTTTTTTTTTTTTTTTTTTTTTTTTTTTTTTTTTTTTTTTTTTTTTTTTTTTTTTTTTTTTTTTTTTTTTTTTTTTTTTTTTTTTTTTTTTTTTTTTTTTTTTTTTTTTTTTTTTTTTTTTTTTTTTTTTTTTTTTTTTTTTTTTTTTTTTTTTTTTTTTTTTTTTTTTTTTTTTTTTTTTTTTTTTTTTTTTTTTTTTTTTTTTTTTTTTTTTTTTTTTTTTTTTTTTTTTTTTTTTTTTTTTTTTTTTTTTTTTTTTTTTTTTTTTTTTTTTTTTTTTTTTTTTTTTTTTTTTTTTTTTTTTTTTTTTTTTTTTTTTTTTTTTTTTTTTTTTTTTTTTTTTTTTTTTTTTTTTTTTTTTTTTTTTTTTTTTTTTTTTTTTTTTTTTTTTTTTTTTTTTTTTTTTTTTTTTTTTTTTTTTTTTTTTTTTTTTTTTTTTTTTTTTTTTTTTTTTTTTTTTTTTTTTTTTTTTTTTTTTTTTTTTTTTTTTTTTTTTTTTTTTTTTTTTTTTTTTTTTTTTTTTTTTTTTTTTTTTTTTTTTTTTTTTTTTTTTTTTTTTTTTTTTTTTTTTTTTTTTTTTTTTTTTTTTTTTTTTTTTTTTTTTTTTTTTTTTTTTTTTTTTTTTTTTTTTTTTTTTTTTTTTTTTTTTTTTTTTTTTTTTTTTTTTTTTTTTTTTTTTTTTTTTTTTTTTTTTTTTTTTTTTTTTTTTTTTTTTTTTTTTTTTTTTTTTTTTTTTTTTTTTTTTTTTTTTTTTTTTTTTTTTTTTTTTTTTTTTTTTTTTTTTTTTTTTTTTTTTTTTTTTTTTTTTTTTTTTTTTTTTTTTTTTTTTTTTTTTTTTTTTTTTTTTTTTTTTTTTTTTTTTTTTTTTTTTTTTTTTTTTTTTTTTTTTTTTTTTTTTTTTTTTTTTTTTTTTTTTTTTTTTTTTTTTTTTTTTTTTTTTTTTTTTTTTTTTTTTTTTTTTTTTTTTTTTTTTTTTTTTTTTTTTTTTTTTTTTTTTTTTTTTTTTTTTTTTTTTTTTTTTTTTTTTTTTTTTTTTTTTTTTTTTTTTTTTTTTTTTTTTTTTTTTTTTTTTTTTTTTTTTTTTTTTTTTTTTTTTTTTTTTTTTTTTTTTTTTTTTTTTTTTTTTTTTTTTTTTTTTTTTTTTTGTTTTTTTTTTTTTATTTTTTTCGGTTTGTTTTATTTTTAAATTAAAATGTATGGGAGGGAACCGGTTCGGTACCAGTTCCGCTAGGAACCGGTTTCAGTTTCGGGAATTTATTTCCTAAAACCAACGGACCAGTCCGGTTCCAGCCCAGAACCAGCCCGGATTGGACCGTGCCCAACCCTAGTAAGCCTTGCCAAAACACGTCCCGTCGCCACGAGAATCATCCATCGACCACCTATGCTTGGTCATTGAGAGGAGGCCCCTCACCTTCGATCTCGTCACCTACATCATACGATTTGAACATTAAGCCTAACGCTTAGTAAGGAGTGCACTAAAACATATATACACATAATACATGATTTCTCAAAACATGTTCATTTCTCACTCATTTACATTACATAACATGGCAAAGTAAGTTTACGCATGAGTAGTCATAGGCACCATCTCATCTACCCCGTAGACCACATACTTGCCATGAGTTGCCATTTATTAGGTGTATCGTCGTGCCATGAGTTGCCATATATGTGTCATGTGCCCTACTCATCCTCAAACCTTACTTAACATTTACTTACTTTACTTCGTTTACTTAAAAACATGCGTGCAAAAACATTTAATAAGCCCTGGAGAGCAAACATGATTCATGAGGATTGTGCATATAAACAACCATCAAGGACAGTTCCTAAACGTGCATAAACATACTTAACTCATAAACTAACCTAACCAAATCACTAATAGCTCGCGTCCTAGGCTACCCGACTCGTTAGGACCCCAAAATCATGAAAACACCATCGAAACTCATAAAACCTAGCATCAATACGATGTAGGGCTTTAAGGGCTGGAAACCTAGCACACACTTACCTGGCGTTCTTAGCAATGCCGAACACCGTCCTTTAAGCTTGGGTTACCTAAAGCATATCACAATCCATCATTAGAATAGACCCTGAGTGACCGAATTCTAAAACTAATCGAAGCTCCTATCTAAAGTAAATTTCCTAAAACTCTAATTCACGTCATTCAGGCAATTCATCGAGCACATTGTGCTCACTAATTTTCCTAAGCTAACATTAAAGGGGATTTAACTCCTCCAACCACCACAATTTATTCAATAATCAATTTCTCATCATAACTATCACCAACCACCTTAAATGCACCATTATCAACCACAAATACGGCTAACTATCAATTTACAACAAAAACCGATAATCTCTATAAAACTAACTCGATATAACCTATCCAAAATCTAACCCTAAATCAAAACTAAACGTCTAGGATAGGAGATCTCACCCGACTTCCATTACACTTCTTCTGCCGATGACGTCAGCCGGAAGACATACTCACCCGACTTCCATTACACTTCTTCTGCCGATGACGTCAGCCGGAAGACAAATGCTTTACTCTTCCGATGACGTCAGCCGGAAGACATACTCACCCGACTTCCATTACACTTCTTCTGCCGATGACGTCAGCCGGAAGACAAATGCTTTACTCTTCCGATGACGTCAGCCGGAAGACATACTCACCCGACTTCCATTACACTTCTTCTGCCGATGACGTCAGCCGGAAGACAAATGCTTTACTCTTCCGATGACGTCAGCCGGAAGACAAATGCTTTACTCTTCCGATGACGTCAGCCGGAAGACATACTCACCCGACTTCCATTACACTTCTTCTGCCGATGACGTCAGCCGGAAGACATA
Organism: Begonia masoniana; assembly: GCA_022432975.1. Lineage (NCBI taxonomy): Eukaryota > Viridiplantae > Streptophyta > Magnoliopsida > Cucurbitales > Begoniaceae > Begonia > Begonia masoniana. The sequence continues at coordinate 18,856,896 of CM039503.1, read as the reverse complement.
CTCACCCGACTTCCATTACACTTCTTCTGCCGATGACGTCAGCCGGAAGACATACTCACCCGACTTCCATTACACTTCTTCTGCCGATGACGTCAGCCGGAAGACAAATGCTTTACTCTTCCGATGACGTCAGCCGGAAGACAAATGCTTTACTCTTCCGATGACGTCAGCCGGAAGACATACTCACCCGACTTCCATTACACTTCTTCTGCCGATGACGTCAGCCGGAAGACATACTCACCCGACTTCCATTACACTTCTTCTGCCGATGACGTCAGCCGGAAGACAAATGCTTTACTCTTCCGATGACGTCAGCCGGAAGACATACTCACCCGACTTCCATTACACTTCTTCTGCCGATGACGTCAGCCGGAAGACATACTCACCCGACTTCCATTACACTTCTTCTGCCGATGACGTCAGCCGGAAGACATACTCACCCGACTTCCATTACACTTCTTCTGCCGATGACGTCAGCCGGAAGACAAATGCTTTACTCTTCCGATGACGTCAGCCGGAAGACATACTCACCCGACTTCCATTACACTTCTTCTGCCGATGACGTCAGCCGGAAGACAAATGCTTTACTCTTCCGATGACGTCAGCCGGAAGACATACTCACCCGACTTCCATTACACTTCTTCTGCCGATGACGTCAGCCGGAAGACATACTCACCCGACTTCCATTACACTTCTTCTGCCGATGACGTCAGCCGGAAGACATACTCACCCGACTTCCATTACACTTCTTCTGCCGATGACGTCAGCCGGAAGACAAATGCTTTACTCTTCCGATGACGTCAGCCGGAAGACAAATGCTTTACTCTTCCGATGACGTCAGCCGGAAGACATACTCACCCGACTTCCATTACACTTCTTCTGCCGATGACGTCAGCCGGAAGACAAATGCTTTACTCTTCCGATGACGTCAGCCGGAAGACAAATGCTTTACTCTTCCGATGACGTCAGCCGGAAGACAAATGCTTTACTCTTCCGATGACGTCAGCCGGAAGACATACTCACCCGACTTCCATTACACTTCTTCTGCCGATGACGTCAGCCGGAAGACATACTCACCCGACTTCCATTACACTTCTTCTGCCGATGACGTCAGCCGGAAGACAAATGCTTTACTCTTCCGATGACGTCAGCCGGAAGACATACTCACCCGACTTCCATTACACTTCTTCTGCCGATGACGTCAGCCGGAAGACATACTCACCCGACTTCCATTACACTTCTTCTGCCGATGACGTCAGCCGGAAGACAAATGCTTTACTCTTCCGATGACGTCAGCCGGAAGACAAATGCTTTACTCTTCCGATGACGTCAGCCGGAAGACATACTCACCCGACTTCCATTACACTTCTTCTGCCGATGACGTCAGCCGGAAGACAAATGCTTTACTCTTCCGATGACGTCAGCCGGAAGACAAATGCTTTACTCTTCCGATGACGTCAGCCGGAAGACAAATGCTTTACTCTTCCGATGACGTCAGCCGGAAGACAAATGCTTTACTCTTCCGATGACGTCAGCCGGAAGACAAATGCTTTACTCTTCCGATGACGTCAGCCGGAAGACAAATGCTTTACTCTTCCGATGACGTCAGCCGGAAGACAAATGCTTTACTCTTCCGATGACGTCAGCCGGAAGACAAATGCTTTACTCTTCCGATGACGTCAGCCGGAAGACAAATGCTTTACTCTTCCGATGACGTCAGCCGGAAGACAAATGCTTTACTCTTCCGATGACGTCAGCCGGAAGACAAATGCTTTACTCTTCCGATGACGTCAGCCGGAAGACATACTCACCCGACTTCCATTACACTTCTTCTGCCGATGACGTCAGCCGGAAGACAAATGCTTTACTCTTCCGATGACGTCAGCCGGAAGACAAATGCTTTACTCTTCCGATGACGTCAGCCGGAAGACATACTCACCCGAATTCCCTTAACAGCTGATCTGATCCCATGGTTCCCTTGGGAGTGGGATCAATTCTCCCAATGTCTACATCCTCATACTCAATTAAGGGGCGGATGAATTCCCTTAACAGCTGATCTGATCCCATGGTTCCCTTGGGAGTGGGATCAATTCTCCCAATGTCTACATCCTCATACTCAATTAAGGGGCGGATGAATTCCCTTAACAGCTGATCTGATCCCATGGTTCCCTTGGGAGTGGGATCAATTCTCCCAATGTCTACATCCTCATACTCAATTAAGGGGCGGATGAATTCCCTTAACAGCTGATCTGATCCCATGGTTCCCTTGGGAGTGGGATCAATTCTCCCAATGTCTACATCCTCATACTCAATTAAGGGGCGGATGAATTCCCTTAACAGCTGATCTGATCCCATGGTTCCCTTGGGAGTGGGATCAATTCTCCCAATGTCTACATCCTCATACTCAATTAAGGGGCGGATGAATTCCCTTAACAGCTGATCTGATCCCATGGTTCCCTTGGGAGTGGGATCAATTCTCCCAATGTCTACATCCTCATACTCAATTAAGGGGCGGATGAATTCCCTTAACAGCTGATCTGATCCCATGGTTCCCTTGGGAGTGGGATCAATTCTCCCAATGTCTACATCCTCATACTCAATTAAGGGGCGGATGAATTCCCTTAACAGCTGATCTGATCCCATGGTTCCCTTGGGAGTGGGATCAATTCTCCCAATGTCTACATCCTCATACTCAATTAAGGGGCGGATGAATTCCCTTAACAGCTGATCTGATCCCATGGTTCCCTTGGGAGTGGGATCAATTCTCCCAATGTCTACATCCTCATACTCAATTAAGGGGCGGATGAATTCCCTTAACAGCTGATCTGATCCCATGGTTCCCTTGGGAGTGGGATCAATTCTCCCAATGTCTACATCCTCATACTCAATTAAGGGGCGGATGAATTCCCTTAACAGCTGATCTGATCCCATGGTTCCCTTGGGAGTGGGATCAATTCTCCCAATGTCTACATCCTCATACTCAATTAAGGGGCGGATGAATTCCCTTAACAGCTGATCTGATCCCATGGTTCCCTTGGGAGTGGGATCAATTCTCCCAATGTCTACATCCTCATACTCAATTAAGGGGCGGATGAATTCCCTTAACAGCTGATCTGATCCCATGGTTCCCTTGGGAGTGGGATCAATTCTCCCAATGTCTACATCCTCATACTCAATTAAGGGGCGGATGAATTCCCTTAACAGCTGATCTGATCCCATGGTTCCCTTGGGAGTGGGATCAATTCTCCCAATGTCTACATCCTCATACTCAATTAAGGGGCGGATGAATTCCCTTAACAGCTGATCTGATCCCATGGTTCCCTTGGGAGTGGGATCAATTCTCCCAATGTCTACATCCTCATACTCAATTAAGGGGCGGATGAATTCCCTTAACAGCTGATCTGATCCCATGGTTCCCTTGGGAGTGGGATCAATTCTCCCAATGTCTACATCCTCATACTCAATTAAGGGGCGGATGAATTCCCTTAACAGCTGATCTGATCCCATGGTTCCCTTGGGAGTGGGATCAATTCTCCCAATGTCTACATCCTCATACTCAATTAAGGGGCGGATGAATTCCCTTAACAGCTGATCTGATCCCATGGTTCCCTTGGGAGTGGGATCAATTCTCCCAATGTCTACATCCTCATACTCAATTAAGGGGCGGATGAATTCCCTTAACAGCTGATCTGATCCCATGGTTCCCTTGGGAGTGGGATCAATTCTCCCAATGTCTACATCCTCATACTCAATTAAGGGGCGGATGAATTCCCTTAACAGCTGATCTGATCCCATGGTTCCCTTGGGAGTGGGATCAATTCTCCCAATGTCTACATCCTCATACTCAATTAAGGGGCGGATGAATTCCCTTAACAGCTGATCTGATCCCATGGTTCCCTTGGGAGTGGGATCAATTCTCCCAATGTCTACATCCTCATACTCAATTAAGGGGCGGATGAATTCCCTTAACAGCTGATCTGATCCCATGGTTCCCTTGGGAGTGGGATCAATTCTCCCAATGTCTACATCCTCATACTCAATTAAGGGGCGGATGAATTCCCTTAACAGCTGATCTGATCCCATGGTTCCCTTGGGAGTGGGATCAATTCTCCCAATGTCTACATCCTCATACTCAATTAAGGGGCGGATGAATTCCCTTAACAGCTGATCTGATCCCATGGTTCCCTTGGGAGTGGGATCAATTCTCCCAATGTCTACATCCTCATACTCAATTAAGGGGCGGATGAATTCCCTTAACAGCTGATCTGATCCCATGGTTCCCTTGGGAGTGGGATCAATTCTCCCAATGTCTACATCCTCATACTCAATTAAGGGGCGGATGAATTCCCTTAACAGCTGATCTGATCCCATGGTTCCCTTGGGAGTGGGATCAATTCTCCCAATGTCTACATCCTCATACTCAATTAAGGGGCGGATGAATTCCCTTAACAGCTGATCTGATCCCATGGTTCCCTTGGGAGTGGGATCAATTCTCCCAATGTCTAAATCCCTTCATAAGTTAAGGGGTGGATTAGTTCCCTTAATAGTTTGTCTGTCGCATACAGTTCATACCTTACCATTCCTTACATGAAATTCATTTTCGTAACTTTTAACAAAAACATGATGCATGGACAATAGAAATATTCAAGCATACATAAACCTACTGTTTTGTGATGTAGGCCCGAAGGCACAAGCAATACTTTACTTACCTGGATTCCTTGCAAATGCTCGGTTAAGAGCTACTTCGGGGGTTTGTTCACCTATATTCATAAACAGAACGTTAAACTCAATTAAGGGGCGGATGAATTCCCTTAACAGCTGATCTGATCCCATGGTTCCCTTGGGAGTGGGATCAATTCTCCCAATGTCTAAATCCCTTCATAAGTTAAGGGGTGGATTAGTTCCCTTAATAGTTTGTCTGTCGCATACAGTTCATACCTTACCATTCCTTACATGAAATTCATTTTCGTAACTTTTAACAAAAACATGATGCATGGACAATAGAAATATTCAAGCATACATAAACCTACTGTTTTGTGATGTAGGCCCGAAGGCACAAGCAATACTTTACTTACCTGGATTCCTTGCAAATGCTCGGTTAAGAGCTACTTCGGGGGTTTGTTCACCTATATTCATAAACAGAACGTTAAACTCAATTAAGGGGCGGATGAATTCCCTTAACAGCTGATCTGATCCCATGGTTCCCTTGGGAGTGGGATCAATTCTCCCAATGTCTAAATCCCTTCATAAGTTAAGGGGTGGATTAGTTTCCCTTAATAGTTTGTCTGTCGCATACAGTTCATACCTTACCATTCCTTACATGAAATTCATTTTCGTAACTTTAACAAAACATGATGCATGGACAATAGAAATATTCAAGCATACATAAACCTACTGTTTTGTGATGTAGGCCCGAAGGCACAAGCAATACTTTACTTACCTGGATTCCTTGCAATGCTCGGTTAAGAGCTACTTCGGGGGTTTGTTCACCTATATTCATAAACAGAACGTTAAACCTCAATCTAAGCTATTCAGAAATCTAAGGAGTGGGTTGGGCATTTCTATTTATCTAACATTCCCGATTCTGCTCTAATCCTCAAGCAGAATCTCCACTCGTAACATTAACAAAATGCATACGTTGGGATCCTTAAGCTACCTAGGTACTAAAATCAGCAATTAATCGAATCAAAACTCACCTGGGTTGGAGGAATCGGTGAGGAAATCGCCTAGAGAGCTCTGCTGGGTTGAGCTGAAAACCGAGAGTGAATGAGTATGACGGCTATACCTCATTTACTCTTTCCTTAAATACGTTATCCATTTGCAAAATTGACAATTACCCTTATGCCCTCACTTAGTTACTCATTAACCTAATTGATTTTACCCCTAATTTCATTCTATAAAATTCACACTTAGAAGATTAATAGATTATTTTAATTCTAATAAACCGGGTGTTACATACCTAGAGCGTCAATTGGGGAAGAAAAATCGGGAAGAAATCACTGGAAAAAGGAGTGCCGATCATCAGTTGAAGAAACGCAAGGGAGAAGAGAATTTTCGCCAAGGAAGAAAAGGGGGGGTGTTCACGATCTAGAGAAAAATTGAAGAAGAGGGGGGTATTTGTTAATTAAAAATATTGACTTGCATATTTACAAGTTTGCCCCTCCTCTTAAACTCCCACGAATCCATCATTTCGTCTATCGATTTGGTTTCTCCAAATTTTCTTATTTTTCTGAATATTCCAATTTATTATTAGGGTTCCAACAAAACTTTCTTGTTCGTAAAACGGGCCTAATTTACTATTTTTACGAATAAAACACTAATAATTGGAAAAACTAAAAAACCCGAAACCCGGGTGTTACATCCTACCTTCGTTAATTGAAATTTTGTCCTCAAAATTGCATACATGAACAACTCTGGATATTTGTTCATCATGTCCTATTGGTGTTCCCACGTTTCTTCCTCTACGTTATGGTTCCTCCAAAGCACCTTCACTAGAGGAATCGTTTTGTTGCGTAGGACTTTCACCGCAGACTCTAGAATCTGCACCAACTTCTCCTCATACGTCAAGGTCGGCTGTACTTCAAGATCAACTGGTTCTACCGTGTGCGTTGGATCCCATACACACTTCCTCAACATTGACACGTGGAAAACATTATGTACTCCCTCCATAGATTATATGGAAAACATTATGTGCCCCGCCCTAGCCAGCAAAGAATTCAACCAACTTTTCGCTCGGTCTCTTAGTGAGAATGGAAATAATCGAAACCTTATAGCATCATCTGAAACATTATGAAACTTGAAGGTATCATACACCTCCACGAAGTTGGCAATGTGATCCTTCGAGTCCTCAGATGGAAAGCCGCTAAGTTGTGACTACTGAATCATATGAATGGTTCTTGGCTTTATTTCACAGTTGTTCCCCATAATTACCGGTTTACAAATTGCTGATTAGATACCGACCACAGATGGCATGACATAATCAAGTAACGTTCGTGTTCAGCTTCTTCAATTTGTTCGAGGTCCATGGTTGCTTTCCTTGTTTCCTTTCGATTCTTACGACAGGTCCGTTCAATTTCTGGATCGATCGAAATTAGATCGGCAGCACCGTGTTGTTGGATACACCTTAAAAAAATAAATTAACTTAAATAAATAATTGAATTCAAATATAAACTAGAATTATTTAATCTAATAATAGCAAAATAAATACTCCTCGGTAGCGGCGCTAAAACTTTGTGCGAAAAAATACTTACGCAAGTAAACTTGTCACAAAAGTAATAAAGTTCGTAATTACGAATCGATTCCACGATGACTAGTTTCACTAATTATCAAACAAAATTAAATCCAATTTATTATGAATACGAAACTTTGATAATTTTGGATTTAAAATAACACATCAAAGTAATTTAATTAAATAGCAGAAATTAAATGAGTTTTAGAATGTAATGAGAAAGCTCTAGGGTTTCCGATTTCACCTAAATTAATCATATTTAGTATTATTAATTCAATTCATTAATTTCTATTTCTATGTGTTAATGGCAATTTCATAAAATTATTTATCAATATCTCTCGAATAATGAAAAACTTATTCAACTAACGAATTATTACCTCTCGGTTTCTAATCCTGAGAATTATCTGAATATATTAGGAACGAGAAATTAAAATACCACATAAACGCATTAACTATCTCTAGTCTAACATTATTTTCATGGTAAATTATTCAGTGCACGATTATTTTTCAACTTTCGTCTCTCAAAATAATCCTATAAACATGCTTTTGGTGATCAGGCAATCGCAAGTATTAAGAACATAATAAATTACTCAACACAATTACGAAACAAAAAAATTATTAACTTGAATTAAAAAAAAAAACTAAACAGCCTAAATTCGACTACATCGTAGCCCCAGAAAAATAAGTTTAGTTCATATTAGAATAAAGAAAAATAACGAGAATAATAAAGATGTTCATTATTTAGAAATGAAAGAGAAAGAAAAATTACCCAAAGCTCTCGCTCCGTTCCGATATCCTCTTTTTCTCTAGGTTTTTTTTGCTATCTCCAAAAAAAACCCAAGTATGCCTCTCATTAGGTTTAAATAACCTAATTTGTGGGATTTCATTAGATGTCCATGATCAACGGTTGAGATCAACTATATAAAACCCTAAAATCTGATTAAACGTTTAATCTCGGTAGCCGATCGATCGTTAATAGTAGCCAATCAATCGGCTACTCTTTTGCTCTACAACTGTCAAGTTTTAAGTATAAGTCGATCGATCGCCTAAATTTTAGAGACCGATCGGCAGTGCCTCTGCTCTAGGAACGTCATCTTCTACGCCGTGGCCGATCGATCGCCTAATGTGGCCGATCGATTGGCGGAGGCTCTGCCATCTTTTCTTCATCCTTCTATCTAGGCGATCGATCGCCATAATTTTGGCCGATCGATTGGCATGCATTCTGTCTCTCTTAGTTTCTGAACCAAGTTTTATTCTCTACAGCCAATCGATCACTCAACTTTTACGATCAATCGGCTCAGCTATTTTGTCTCTAACTCACTTCCCGTTTTGCAACGAAATGAATTCAATTTAAACTCCAACCTATATATATTATTTTATCTGCATAGTTCATTAAAACGTCAAAGTCATTCAAACACTTGAGAAAAATTTACCGAATCAAGTATAAAAGAGCATAATTAAGTGTGTCAAATACACACTTATCACAAAAATGCTTACGCAAGTGTACGTGCCGCAAAAGTAATAAAGTTCGTAAGTACAAGTCGATCCCACGGGGACTAGTTTCACTAATTATCACACAAAATTATTTCCAATTTATTATGAATACGAAACTTTGATAATTTTGGATTTAAAATAACACAGCAAAGTAATTTAATTAAATAACAGAAATTAAATGGGTTTTAGAATGTAATGAGAAAGCTCTAGGGTTTTCGATTTCACCTAAATTAATTATATTTAGTATTCTTAATCCAATTCATTAATTTCTATTTCTATGTGTTAATGGCAATTTCACAAAAGTATTTATCAATCTCTCTCGAGTAATGACAAACTTATTCAACTAACAAATTATTACCTCTCGATCGCTAATCTTGAAAATTAATTGAATATATTAAGAACGAGAAATTAAAATACCACATAAACGCATTAGCTATCTCTAGTCTAATATCGTTTTCATGGTAAATTATTCGGTGCACGATTATTTTTCAACTCTCGTCTCTCAAAATGTAACGCCCCGAGTCATCTGAACCCGGTTTGCTACCCATAACACTGAACCGAACCATGACGACTTGATGCTAAATTTTAAAAAAAAAAATTTCGCTCGACAGTCAAAATTTGACTTTTTCTAAAAATTTAAAATATTTAAAACTTGCAGCGGAAATAATTCTAAACAGCAACGTAGTAAAACAAAACTATAAATCATGGTTTGAAATGTTAAGAGGCAATCGGTAGTTTGGAATTAAAGTTTAAAACTGTGGAATACTAGGAGAAATCGCGGAAATCCAACGTATCTGCCGATGAGCAAAGCCAACGGAAGGAGCAAAAAAAATGAAAACAAAAAGGCTTCTACCGATGACGTGCACAAACAACGCATTACCATCTGCCGATGACGTCAACGCAACACCATCTGCCGATGAAGTCAACATAACTTCATCTGCCGATGAAGTCAACATAACTTCATACACAACTTCATCTGCCGATGAAGTCAACACAAATTCATCTGCCGGCAGATTTCCATCTTCCGATAGACAAACGCGCGACATCTACCGATGACGTCAGCCGGATGATTCCTTCATCCAACATCTGCCGATCGCTAGACGACAAAACCTACACAACATCTTCCGATAGACAACTTAACCATGACTCAACATCTACCGATAGACATCATCTACCGATAGAGAACAAAACAACATTTCATCAACTCCTCGTTATAAAACACTACTCCAACTACAGAAAAGGATTTACTTACTCTACTGAAATCATTCAAAAACGATTCAACCATTGCATTACTCAAAATTCAGCAAGTACTAACATCTAGACCCAACAAGATACGGTTATCAGGAAGGAAAACTCAAAACATGTTCAAAACTTTGAAATCAATTCTGTCATGAAAACTCAACATACTCAGACTAAATCTTTAACTACTAGTCCTCCACACTGACAGACATCAGTTAAACCGCCCCATCAGCTGCCAGAACATTGAATAGGTGCACTCCTCCAACCCGACTAGTCCTCAGTGAACTCAGTAAACACACCTGCTGTCACTTCTTCACCTACATCACAAAACTCATCTATTAGCCTAATGCTAAGTAAGTAATGCAAAATGAAATGAATTACTGAAACATAAACTCCTAGTCATGCAGTTTCTACTTTCTCATCTCAGTTGCTCATTCATCGTTTCTGATTCAGATCCCCCTGTGAAATTGGGAGTTGGATCAACTCTCCCAAAGTATATATCCACTGACTCATTAAGGGGCGGATTATTTCCCTTAACAGTAAATCTGATTCACATGTTCAGATCCCCCTGTTAAATTGGAAGTTGGATCAGCTCTTCCAAAGTATATTTATATCCACTGTCTCATTAAGGGGCGGATTAATTCCCTTAACAGTAAGTCTGATTCACTTTGCTGTTTCATCACATTCAATCCTCTCCATACCAATATGTATTCAAATTCATTTTGTATACATTTTGAAAACATAATGCATGGCATACAAACACATCCAAGTAAATACAAACCTAACGTTTTGTGATGTAGGCCCGAAGGCACAAGCAAACATTACTTACCTGATCTCCTGGAAATCACTCGTTTTCAACTACTCTGGAAGCCTTGCCCACCTAGTTGAGGAATGAGGATCGGTAAGGAGAATCGCCTGGAGTTCTGCTGAGCCTGAGCTGAATACCGAGAAAGGAGAAATGAGGGAATAGTGGCGGCTAAACCTCATTAAACCCTTCCTTAAATACATTTTCCACTTTTCAAAATGCTAATTACTTTTTTGCCCTTGCATAGTTATTTATTAACCTAATCATCATTTTCTCCCAAATCCTCACATTATAAATGGTTAGTTAAATTTGGTTCAATAGAACCGGGTGCTACACAAAATAATCCTATAAACATGCTTTTGGTGATCAGGCAATTGCAAGCATTAAGAACAGAATAAATTACTGAACTGTGACGACCTTTAGTCCTATCCCTTAAATTCCCATAAAAATTTTCATTTTATAACATTAAGTAATTTCGACTTCGAAGGCTTTAAATCGAGATCTAATTTATTGAAATTGTCTTGAAAATCATTTAAAGAAAACATACTAAATAAAAGAAAACATTCGGCCAAATAGTCGTGGGCAAAAAAGGCATTTCGCCCTAAATTTGTGTAGCCGATCGATCGGCCATTTCAGCACATCGATCGGCTGTGGCAACAATTGCCTGGGCGATCGATCGCCCTCATACCAGGCGATCGATCGCCCCACAGCGATCGATCACTAGCCGATCGATTGCCTTCTCAAGTGATCGATCGGGTAGCACTCTGGAATTTCTTCCAGAGCGTAGCCAATCTGACCGATCGATCGCCTCTTTTGGCGATCGATCAGCATTCCCTCTAGAATCCCAAAGGGCTGCCCTGCATATATCACACACTTCACACAACTCTTCCTTCACCTATTTCCCTTCATCATTTAACACCCAAATACAAGTTCAACGTAAACACTTATCATCCTCGTACAATTCCCCACTTCATCAATCACCCAAAACTACACATAACTACTAGTAAACGTAGTGAATTTCATAAAAACGAACCGCGTTGATCCGTTTAAAAGCTGAACAAAACCCCCTATGAAACTTAAATCTCCAAGCAGTTCCAGTAACATTTCAAAATAAACTATCACTTAGACTTCACAAATTATCCATAAACTATTTTACTATCTATACAATTTCTACCCATCTCTAACCCAAAATACCTATACGTCGTTCCCCACGGGTCAAAAGTCGCACTGACTATGCCAGCGCACTCCCACGGGCACCCTTCTTCAACCTGCTCATACGTCAGGTGGAGGGAGGTCATCCTCACCTGTATCACAGTCACCTACACCATAGAGACAATCTATGAGCTAAAGGCTCAATAAATCTACGTAAATGAAAATACGTGCTATGCATGCCATTTAGAAATCATGCAGTCATTTTATTCATTTAGTTACATAGCGGGATGTCACAGGGGGTTCGCTCTCAGTAAATGAAAACGGCACATCCTGCGAATGGATAGCCCCTTCCATCTACCCGGGAGAAAACATTCTTCACCTATCGGACAGCCATGTCTGAACCACCTCTCCGATGTGACCGTGCTTATATGCATTCTTATCTTTTCATTAGTCAATTTCTTTTCATGAAAACGTATGCGGAATTCCTTTTCATGTTCTTTGAAAACAATGGTGCATGAGTATAAACAATGCAATAAACATACAATGAACGCAAAACAGTAAATAAAACTTAGAACAAGCATTCTATAACCGTAAAAGCCCTAGCTACCCATCCTATCTCCCCAAAACATCCACGTTCACCAAGACCTCGATCAACAACTACTCTTATGGTGTAGGCCAATCGGACCAAACGAGTCACGAAGACTTACCTCGCGTTCGTAGCACGCCGAGCTCTGTCCACGAGCGTTGTTCACCTAAAGCAGTTCATAGCAATCGTCATTAAACCGAGTATAAACCATTGAGTTTCGAAAACTACAAACTCCTAGCTAAAGGAAATTTCCTAAAACTCTATTTCAACTCGTTAAGGCATTTCATCGAGCAATTCGTGCTCATGAATCCCTAACCTCTATTAATGGAGTTTCTAAGTTCTCCAAAAACCAAAAACTCCAATATACATCAATAAACCGACTAACTACGCCCAATAACCATCAATACATTCATTAGAGGTGTAATCATGCTAAACCTATCGATTTCAAACCTTAATCCACGTTTTTTAACAAAAACCCTAAATCAAAACTAAACGTCTAGGATAGTAGAGTCTACCTTGTAACGCCCCGAATTATCTGAACCCGGGTCGCTACTCATTACTTGACCATGACTAAGAAATTTTCGGATAAATTTAAAACTTCATTCGACAGTCAAAATTTGACATTTTCTATACATTCCAAAACATTTGGAAACTGTTAGCAGCGGAAAATCATTTAAACAACTATGAAGTTAGACCTAACTGTCTAATATACTGTTGGGGTGATTAACGTAAGTGGAAGTCTCGGCCGACGACAGTGGCCAACGAAAGAAGCAGAATGAAACCAAGGACTTCATCAGTGACAAACGACAAATCACCCTATGTTCGTTTTCCCCCGGTACGTCAGCGGCATCAACGAAAACGCCTAAACGCCCATTCCCTCTTCCTGTCAGTAAACGAAAATTACCTATTTCCTCTTCCGATGACGTCAGCCGGAAGACCAACTTTAATTTCCTCTCCGAGGACGTCAGCGGAAGACATACCACCCGACTTCCCTTAAACACTGCTTCTGCCGATGACGTCAGCCGGAAGACAAATGATTTCCTCTTCCGATGACGTCACCGGAAGACATACTCCACCCTAACTTCCATTAGCACTTCTTCTGTCTGGCCGATGCCGTCAGCCGTAACACATGCTTTTCTCTTCCGATGCCGTCAAGCCGGAAGACATACTCACCCGACTTCCATTACACTTCTTCTGCCGATGACGTCAGCCGGAAGACAAAATGCTTTACTCTTCCGATGACGTCAGCCGGAAGACAAACATGAGACATCTACGGTAGACTTCCCTCTTCCGATAGACATCAACACAATTCCTTTCAACAGAACGCAATAAACCTCTACACATATCCACTGATACAAAATTATCAATTCCCACCAATGGACTAAACAACCTGTCTATAACCCGAGAAAGATTCGACTATCTAACAGACTTAAAACATTTTACCAAAAACCCATTCATAACACTCCAAGTCATTGTATTGATCAAAATCAGTAAGAACATGAAAATCAAAATTCTCGAAAACGAAGTCAAGCAGCTGTAATCTCCTTTACTAAAAAACTCCATATACTCAATTTAATCATATCCACTAAACTCTACATCTGTAGACAACATGCTAAACCGCCCCATCAGTTACCATGTCGAGGCCTGAATGCACTCCTCCAACGTCTCCACTATTCCTCAACATGATCAGGAGACACACCTGCTAACACTTCTTCACCTACATCACAAAACTCATCTATTAGCCTAATGCTAAGTAAGTAAAGCAGTATATGAATGAAATAAAATGCTGAGCTTAAACTCCTAAATATGCAGTTTCTATTTTCTCCTCTCAGTGGCATACATATTCGTTCATATCATGATCAGATCCCATGGTTCCCTTGGGAGTGGGATCAATTCTCCCAATGTCTACATCCTCATACTCAATTAAGGGGCGGATGAATTCCCTTAACAGCTGATCTGATCCCATGGTTCCCTTGGGAGTGGGATCAATTCTCCCAATGTCTAAATCCCTTCATAAGTTAAGGGGTGGATTAGTTCCCTTAATAGTTTGTCTGTCGCTACAGTTCATACCTTACCATTCCTTACATGAAATTCATTTTCGTAACTTTTAACAAAAACATGATGCATGGACAATAGAAATATTCAAGCATACATAAACCTACTGTTTTGTGATGTAGGCCCGAAGGCACAAGCAATACTTTACTTACCTGGATTCCTTGCAAATGCTCGGTTAAGAGCTACTTCGGGGGTTTGTTCACCTATATTCATAAACAGAACGTTAAACCTCAATCTAAGCTATTCAGAAATCTAAGGAGTGGGTTGGGCATTTCTATTTATCTAACATTCCCGATTCTGCTCTAATCCTCAAGCAGAATCTCTCACTCGTAACATTAACAAAATGCATACGTTGGGATCCTTAAGCTACCTAGGTACTAAAATCAGCAATTAATCGAATCAAAACTCACCTGGGTTGGAGGAATCGGTGAGGAAATCGCCTAGAGAGCTCTGCTGGGTTGAGCTGAAAACCGAGAGTGAAATGAGTATGACGGCTATACCTCATTTACTCTTTCCTTAAATACGTTATCCATTTGCAAAATTGACAATTACCCTTATGCCCTCACTTAGTTACTCATTAACCTAATTGATTTTACCCCTAATTTCATTCTATAAAATTCACACTTAGAAGATTAATAGATTATTTTAATTCTAATAAACCGGGTGTTACATACCTAGAGCGTCAATTGGGGAGAAAAATCGGGAAGAAATCACTGGAAAAAGGCAGTGCCGATCATCAGTTGAAGAAACGCAAGGGAGAAGAGAATTTTCGCCAAGGAAGAAAAGGGGGGGTGTTCACGATCTAGAGAAAATTGAAGAAGAGGGGGGTATTTGTTAATTAAAAATATTGACTTGCATATTTACAAGTTGCCCCTCCTCTTAAACTCCCACGAATCCATCATTTCGTCTATCGATTGGTTTCTCCAAATTTTCTTATTTTTCTGAATATTCCAATTATTATTAGGGTTCCAACAAAACTTTCTGTTCGTAAACGGGCCTAATTTACTATTTTTACGAATAAAACACTAATAATTGGAAAAACTAAAAACCCGAAACCCGGGTGTTACATCCTACCTTCGTTAATTGAAATTTTGTCCTCAAAATTGCATACATGAACAACTCTGGATATTTGTTCATCATGTCCTATTGGTGTTCCCACGTTTCTTCCTCTACGTTATGGTTCCTCCAAAGCACCTTCACTAGAGGAATCGTTTT
This sequence comes from Begonia masoniana, assembly GCA_022432975.1. Lineage (NCBI taxonomy): Eukaryota > Viridiplantae > Streptophyta > Magnoliopsida > Cucurbitales > Begoniaceae > Begonia > Begonia masoniana. The sequence continues at coordinate 18,841,122 of CM039503.1, read as the reverse complement.
GTTGCGTAGGACTTTCACCGCAGACTCTAGAATCTGCACCAACTTCTCCTCATACGTCAAGGTCGGCTGTACTTCAAGATCAACTGGTTCTACCGTGTGCGTGGATCCCATACACACTTCCTCAACATTGACACGTGGAAAACATTATGTACTCCCTCCATAGATTATATGGAAAACATTATGTGCCCCGCCCTAGCCAGCAAAGAATTCAACCAACTTTTCGCTCGGTCTCTTAGTGAGAATGGAAATAATCGAAACCTTATAGCATCATCTGAAACATTATGAAACTTGAAGGTATCATACACCTCCACGAAGTTGGCAATGTGATCCTTCGAGTCCTCAGATGGAAAGCCGCTAAGTTGTGACTGCTGAATCATATGAATGGTTCTTGGCTTTATTTCACAGTTGTTCCCCATAATTACCGGTTTACAAATTGCTGATTAGATACCGACCACAGATGGCATGACATAATCAAGTAACGTTCGTGTTCAGCTTCTTCAATTTGTTCGAGGTCCATGGTTGCTTTCCTTGTTTCCTTTCGATTCTTACGACAGGTCCGTTCAATTTCTGGATCGATCGAAATTAGATCGGCAGCACCGTGTTGTTGGATACACCTTAAAAAAATAAATTAACTTAAATAAATAATTGAATTCAAATATAAACTAGAATTATTTAATCTAATAATAGCAAAATAAATACTCCTCGGTAGCGGCGCTAAAAACTTGTTGCGAAAAAATACTTACGCAAGTAAACTTGTCACAAAAGTAATAAAGTTCGTAATTACGAATCGATTCCACGATGACTAGTTTCACTAATTATCAAACAAAATTAAATCCAATTTATTATGAATACGAAACTTTGATAATTTTGGATTTAAAATAACACATCAAAGTAATTTAATTAAATAGCAGAAATTAAATGAGTTTTAGAATGTAATGAGAAAGCTCTAGGGTTTCCGATTTCACCTAAATTAATCATATTTAGTATTATTAATTCAATTCATTAATTTCTATTTCTATGTGTTAATGGCAATTTCATAAAATTATTTATCAATATCTCTCGAATAATGAAAAACTTATTCAACTAACGAATTATTACCTCTCGGTTTCTAATCCTGAGAATTATCTGAATATATTAGGAACGAGAAATTAAAATACCACATAAACGCATTAACTATCTCTAGTCTAACATTATTTTCATGGTAAATTATTCAGTGCACGATTATTTTTCAACTTTCGTCTCTCAAAATAATCCTATAAACATGCTTTTGGTGATCAGGCAATCGCAAGTATTAAGAACATAATAAATTACTCAACACAATTACGAAACAAAAAAATTATTAACTTGAATTAAAAAAAAAAACTAAACAGCCTAAATTCGACTACATCGTAGCCCCAGAAAATAAGTTAGTTCATATTAGAATAAAGAAAAATAACGAGAATAATAAAGATGTTCATTATTTAGAAATGAAAGAGAAAGAAAAATTACCCAAAGCTCTCGCTCCGTTCCGATATCCTCTTTTTCTCTAGGTTTTTTTTGCTATCTCCAAAAAAAACCCAAGTATGCCTCTCATTAGGTTTAAATAACCTAATTTGTGGGATTTCATTAGATGTCCATGATCAACGGTTGAGATCAACTATATAAAACCCTAAAATCTGATTAAACGTTTAATCTCGGTAGCCGATCGATCGTTAATAGTAGCCAATCAATCGGCTACTCTTTGCTCTACAACTGTCAAGTTTTAAGTATAAGTCGATCGATCGCCTAAATTTTAGAGACCGATCGGCAGTGCCTCTGCTCTAGGAACGTCATCTTCTACGCCGTGGCCGATCGATCGCCTAATGTGGCCGATCGATTGGCGGAGGCTCTGCCATCTTTTCTTCATCCTTCTATCTAGGCGATCGATCGCCATAATTTTGGCCGATCGATTGGCATGCATTCTGTCTCTCTTAGTTTCTGAACCAAGTTTTATTCTCTACAGCCAATCGATCACTCAACTTTTACGATCAATCGGCTCAGCTATTTTGTCTCTAACTCACTTCCCGTTTTGCAACGAAATGAATTCAATTTAAACTCCAACCTATATATATTATTTTATCTGCATAGTTCATTAAAACGTCAAAGTCATTCAAACACTTGAGAAAAATTTACCGAATCAAGTATAAAAGAGCATAATTAAGTGTGTCAAATACACACTTATCACAAAAATGCTTACGCAAGTGTACGTGCCGCAAAAGTAATAAAGTTCGTAAGTACAAGTCGATCCCACGGGGACTAGTTTCACTAATTATCACACAAAATTATTTCCAATTTATTATGAATACGAAACTTGATAATTTTGGATTTAAAATAACACAGCAAAGTAATTTAATTAAATAACAGAAATTAAATGGGTTTTAGAATGTAATGAGAAAGCTCTAGGGTTTTCGATTTCACCTAAATTAATTATATTTAGTATTCTTAATCCAATTCATTAATTTCTATTTCTATGTGTTAATGGCAATTTCACAAAGTATTTATCAATCTCTCTCGAGTAATGACAAACTTATTCAACTAACAAATTATTACCTCTCGATCGCTAATCTTGAAAATTAATTGAATATATTAAGAACGAGAAATTAAATACCACATAAACGCATTAGCTATCTCTAGTCTAATATCGTTTTCATGGTAAATTATTCGGTGCACGATTATTTTTCAACTCTCGTCTCTCAAAATGTAACGCCCCGAGTCATCTGAACCCGGTTTGCTACCCATAACACTGAACCGAACCATGACGACTTGATGCTAAATTTTAAAAAAAAAATTCGCTCGACAGTCAAAATTTGACTTTTTCTAAAAATTTAAATATTTAAAACTTGCAGCGGAAATAATTCTAAACAGCAACGTAGTAAACAAAACTATAAATCATGGTTTGAAATGTTAAGAGGCAATCGGTAGTTTGGAATTAAAGTTTAAAACTGTGGAATACTAGGAGAAATCGCGGAAATCCAACGTATCTGCCGATGAGCAAAGCCAACGGAAGGAGCAAAAAAATGAAAACAAAAAGGCTTCTACCGATGACGTGCACAAACAACGCATTACCATCTGCCGATGACGTCAACGCAACACCATCTGCCGATGAAGTCAACATAACTTCATCTGCCGATGAAGTCAACATAACTTCATACACAACTTCATCTGCCGATGAAGTCAACACAAATTCATCTGCCGGCAGATTTCCATCTTCCGATAGACAAACGCGCGACATCTACCGATGACGTCAGCCGGATGATTCCTTCATCCAAATCTGCCGATCGCTAGACGACAAAAACCTACACAACATCTTCCGATAGACAACTTAACCATGACTCAACATCTACCGATAGACATCATCTACCGATAGAGAACAAAACAACATTTCATCAACTCCTCGTTATAAAACACTACTCCAACTACAGAAAAGGATTTACTTACTCTACTGAAATCATTCAAAAACGATTCAACCATTGCATTACTCAAAATTCAGCAAGTACTAACATCTAGACCCAACAAGATACGGTTATCAGGAAGGAAAACTCAAAACATGTTCAAAACTTTGAAATCAATTCTGTCATGAAAACTCAACATACTCAGACTAAATCTTTAACTACTAGTCCTCCACACTGACAGACATCAGTTAAACCGCCCCATCAGCTGCCAGAACATTGAATAGGTGCACTCCTCCAACCCGACTAGTCCTCAGTGAACTCAGTAAACACACCTGCTGTCACTTCTTCACCTACATCACAAAACTCATCTATTAGCCTAATGCTAAGTAAGTAATGCAAAATGAAATGAATTACTGAAACATAAACTCCTAGTCATGCAGTTTCTACTTTCTCATCTCAGTTGCTCATTCATCGTTTCTGATTCAGATCCCCCTGTGAAATTGGGAGTTGGATCAACTCTCCCAAAGTATATATCCACTGACTCATTAAGGGGCGGATTATTTCCCTTAACAGTAAATCTGATTCACATGTTCAGATCCCCCTGTTAAATTGGAAGTTGGATCAGCTCTTCCAAAGTATATTTATATCCACTGTCTCATTAAGGGGCGGATTAATTCCCTTAACAGTAAGTCTGATTCACTTTGCTGTTTCATCACATTCAATCCTCTCCATACCAATATGTATTCAAATTCATTTTTGTATACATTTTGAAAACATAATGCATGGCATACAAACACATCCAAGTAAATACAAACCTAACGTTTTGTGATGTAGGCCCGAAGGCACAAGCAAACATTACTTACCTGATCTCCTGGAAATCACTCGTTTTCAACTACTCTGGAAGCCTTGCCCACCTAGTTGAGGAATGAGGATCGGTAAGGAGAATCGCCTGGAGTTCTGCTGAGCCTGAGCTGAATACCGAGAAAGGAGAAATGAGGGAATAGTGGCGGCTAAACCTCATTAAACCCTTCCTTAAATACATTTTCCATTTTCCACTTAAATACTCTTTTGCCCTTGCATAGTTATTTATTAACCTAATCATCATTTTCTCCCAAATCCTCACATTATAAATGGTTAGTTAAATTTGGTTCAATAGAACCGGGTGCTACACAAAATAATCCTATAAACATGCTTTTGGTGATCAGGCAATTGCAAGCATTAAGAACAGAATAAATTACTGAACTGTGACGACCTTTAGTCCTATCCCTTAAATTCCCATAAAATTTTTCATTTTATAACATTAAGTAATTTCGACTTCGAAGGCTTTAAATCGAGATCTAATTTATTGAAATTGTCTTGAAAATCATTTAAAGAAAACATACTAAATAAAAGAAAACATTCGGCCAAATAGTCGTGGGCAAAAAAGGCATTTCGCCCTAAATTTGTGTAGCCGATCGATCGGCCATTTCAGCACATCGATCGGCTGTGGCAACAATTGCCTGGGCGATCGATCGCCCTCATACCAGGCGATCGATCGCCCCACAGCGATCGATCACTAGCCGATCGATTGCCTTCTCAAGTGATCGATCGGCTAGCACTCTGGAATTTCTTCCAGAGCGTAGCCAATCTGACCGATCGATCGCCTCTTTTGGCGATCGATCAGCATTCCCTCTAGAATCCCAAAGGGCTGCCCTGCATATATCACACACTTCACACAACTCTTCCTTCACCTATTTCCCTTCATCATTTAACACCCAAATACAAGTTCAACGTAAACACTTATCATCCTCGTACAATTCCCCACTTCATCAATCACCCAAAACTACACATAACTACTAGTAAACGTAGTGAATTTCATAAAACGAACCGCGTTGATCCGTTTAAAAGCTGAACAAAACCCCCTATGAAACTTAAATCTCCAAGCAGTTCCAGTAACATTTCAAAATAAACTATCACTTAGACTTCACAAATTATCCATAAACTATTTTACTATCTATACAATTTCTACCCATCTCTAACCCAAATACCTATACGTCGTTCCCCACGGGTCAAAAGTCGCACTGACTATGCCAGCGCACTCCCACGGGCACCCTTCTTCAACCTGCTCATACGTCAGGTGGAGGGAGGTCATCCTCACCTGTATCACAGTCACCTACACCATAGAGACAATCTATGAGCTAAAGGCTCAATAAATCTACGTAAATGAAAATACGTGCTATGCATGCCATTTAGAAATCATGCAGTCATTTTATTCATTTAGTTACATAGCGGGATGTCACAGGGGGTTCGCTCTCAGTAAATGAAAACGGCACATCCTGCGAATGGATAGCCCCTTCCATCTACCCGGGAGAAAACATTCTTCACCTATCGGACAGCCATGTCTGAACCACCTCTCCGATGTGACCGTGCTTATATGCATTCTTATCTTTTCATTAGTCAATTCCTTTTCATGAAAACGTATGCGGAATTCCTTTTCATGTTCTTTGAAAACAATGGTGCATGAGTATAAACAATGCAATAAACATACAATGAACGCAAAACAGTAAATAAAACTTAGAACAAGCATTCTATAACCGTAAAAGCCCTAGCTACCCATCCTATCTCCCCAAAACATCCACGTTCACCAAGACCTCGATCAACAACTACTCTTATGGTGTAGGCCAATCGACCAAACGAGTCACGAAGACTTACCTCGCGTTCGTAGCACGCCGAGCTCTGTCCACGAGCGTTGTTCACCTAAAGCAGTTCATAGCAATCGTCATTAAACCGAGTATAAACCATTGAGTTTCGAAAACTACAAAACTCCTAGCTAAAGGAAATTTCCTAAAACTCTATTTCAACTCGTTAAGGCATTTCATCGAGCAATTCGTGCTCATGAATCCCTAACCTCTATTAATGGAGTTTCTAAGTTCTCCAAAAACCAAAAACTCCAATATACATCAATAAACCGACTAACTACGCCCAATAACCATCAATACATTCATTAGAGGTGTAATCATGCTAAACCTATCGATTTCAAACCTTAATCCACGTTTTTTAACAAAAACCCTAAACGAACCCTAAACGTTTAAGCTCAAGGAATCGAATTTCAACGTCCCAAAAGCACAAGGTCTTACCTAGGGAGCAAAGATGGAGTAGAAACGTGAAGAGTCGTTCGCCGAAAGAGAAGCTTCGTCGCCGGAAGAGAGAACCGCGAGAGAGAGGAGAAGAAAAGTTACCTAGAGGGTGAGTTTCGCCGAATGAAATCATGAAGTGTTGAGAGGGAGGAGAAATGTGATTTTTTTATTAAAATTTGGCTTGTCAAATTACTATATTACCCCTCTATTTGATTTTCTATTTGTTTCGTTACTTATTTTGTTATTTAGCTAACGATTCGTTTTCTCCAAAATTTTCTTATTTCACCAATAATTCCAATTTATTGCTAGGACTCTTTTAAAACTTTTCGTTCGCAAAAAAACTTCATTTGACATATTTACGAAAATGCCATATATATTGGAATAACAAAAATCCCGTAAAACCGGGTGTTACATTCCATCCACCTTAATCAAAATTTTGTCCCCAAAATTTGATTACACAAATAGTTCAGGATACTTGGACATCATATCCTGCTGCCTCTCCTAGGTAGTTTCCTCTACGTCATGGTTCCGCCATAGGACTTTCACCAGCGGGATCTCCTTATTGCGTAATACTTTGATAGAGGACTCTAGAATCCGCACCGGCTTCTCTACATAGGTCAATGTTGGTTGCACCTCGATCTCCCTTGTCTCAACGACGTGTGATGGATCACGCACGCATCTTCTAAGCATTGATACGTGAAACACTTTGTGGATGCCCTCCATTGATGCCGGAAATTGTAACTGATATGTCATTTTCCCGATTCTCTTCAAAATAGGAAACGGCCCCACATAGCGAGGGCTCAACTTGTCTCTTCTTCCGAATTGCATCACACCCTTAAACGGAGAAATCTTCAAGTATACTTCATCACCCTCATTGAACTTCAATTCCCTCTGTCTGGTGTCGGCTTAACTTTTCTGGTGGCTCTATGCTATCTCTATACGTTGCCTGATAACAGCGATCTTCTCCGCTATTGCTGTAAAATATCTGGGCCGATTATGCTAGCCTCACCAACCTCATCCCAATATAGTGGAGACTTGCATTTTCAACCATACAGCGTTTCATATGGAGCCATGCCGATGGTAGCTTGAAAGCTGTTGTTGTATAAGAACTCAATCAACAGTAAATAACTGCTCCACGAGCCCTGAAACTCCAGCACACAAGCTCTGAGCATATCCTCAAGAATCTGATTTGTTCTTTCTATCTGTCCGTCAGTCTGAGGATGAAACGCTGTGCTGAAATTTAGCTGAGTTCCCATAGCTTTATGTAGACTCTTCCAAAATTTTGAAGTAAACCTGACATCTCTATCGGGATAAACTTTAGATCAACAAAAGAGAGTTGTGATAAAGCAAAATAATTTATGGATCTTTCCTCTCCCTCACGTGTTTCCACTCAATGGATGTCACTCTACTCGTATTTCGCTTAAAAAAAGTAAAGTTTTTTTTCTATAATATGTTAACTCTCTTATCTTTTACGACTCAATCTTCCCTTTTAGTTCTTTAAGTCAAACTCAATCAAGAGAAAACTCAACAAGTAATAAACAAGAATAAATCAACTTAAAAAGTCTTAAAGTTCAAACCTTGAAGAAAGGTCAAATCAATGGTAAAATTGGAATAAGACAAAATTTAAAATAAAGACAATATTTCAAATGGAGATTGAACAACGATTTGAGTAATCAAAGGATAATTATCTATGAATTAGCTTAAAATTCAAACAGTTAAGAATAGTCAAATCAAGAGTAGAATTTGAATAAGATAAAATTTAGATAAGGACAATATTTAGAATGAATATTCATTCTACAACAATTTAAATATTCAAAAAATAATTATCTATAAATTTGAAAAATAAATTTTTGAAATTCAAGGATGGAATTTTCAAAATCTTTATAACAAAATTTCAAATTTTTTTATTTACTTTTGACAACTCTTTTATTTTATCTTTGTCGAAAATTTGCAAAAAAATTTACAAATAATAGATTTTTTTCGTACTTTTCAAATTTTAAGAAGACAAGTTCGCAAGAAGAAAGAATTGATGATAAAAATCGAGATTTGATAATAAGCATGGAAAACATGAATTTTTTGTGCATTTTGACTAGTAGGATGAATAGAATAAGATGAAGAAAAAATTGACAACAAAATTAAAGATAGCACATTGAATCTGTAACGCCCCGAATCCTTAAACTCGGTTTGTTACTAAACTCGTGACGTAACTTGATCATAATAGTCCACATATTTATTCATCTATATTTTTTTTTTTGACTTAAAACATCTCATTCAATTCACTGAATATATATCCATTATAACTCTCACTCCTGCCGATCACTAAACGACGAGCTTCTAGTTGATCTGCCGGTCAGCACGTGCATCCCACATGATTCATTAAACATCTATCGGCAGGCACACATATTTGCATCTGCCGACAGTCACGTGCAACCCGTGTGATCAATTAAAACTTCGCGTGATTCATTAAACTCACTTCCTCTACGGTCAGTAAACGACAAAGAACTCACTTCCTCTACCGGTGAGTAAACGACAAGGAACTCACTTCCTCTACCGGTGAGGGTAAACGACAAGGAACTCACTTCCTCTACCGGTTGACGTCAGTCGGAAGACAAACCTACCCGACTTCCAATCACAATTCTTCTACCGATGACGTCAGCCGGAAGACAAATACTTTTCCTCTTCCGATGACGTCAGCCGGAAGACAGACCTCTCCCGACTTCCATCAAATTTCTCAGCGGAAGACATCCTGGTTTTCTCAGACTTCTATCTAGATAAACGTAGACCTCATAATTAAATCTTAATGGCCAAACTCATCGGAACTCTTCTATAATCTTCATAAATATTGTTCAGACTCGTACTCATATAGACAGACTTAACCTCATATTCGAAGTAAACTCATCATACTTAGACTTCCTCGTTCATAAACATTATTAAAATCTTAAAGCTTAAACCAGAGAGTCATGTTCGCCATCCAGCCACAGATTTTCCACCCGGATCACTTCCAGCAACCGAACTCAGACACTTTCGTCAATCTTGAAAATCCTCACCTGATATTTCTTCGCCTACATCATAAGGTGTAACTGTAAGCCTAAGGCTTAGTAAGAATGCAAACTATTATGAGTTCATGAATGCATAACTTGGAGAAAAAACCTGCTCATGATCTTTTCTTTTCGTGTACTTAGTCTTAATCATCATTCATAATCGTATCTCGTATTCATTGATCATACTCATCATTCATGGACATGCCTATTCATCATTCGTATTCTTCATTACTTTATGTGGATTAAGAGAGAATTTGTGCTGGTAAAGGGGGTGCGACATGAGTTTGATCTGTTCCCTACTTGCGGGTTGTTTCAGATTTCCAATGCGGACGGTGAATACGCCCGAACCACCCCAACCCGCCTTAACCACTTGCAAAGTGTTTATCTTCTTATTTTATCATAGAAAACATATTTCAAAACATTTTCAATGGCTTTAGAAGTAAAACATGATGGCATAACATAATGCACTTATCATCGAAATACATCCAGGGGTTATAGCAGAATACCAAATCATATCCATCTACATTTCAACATCGAACTTATAGCTGAAACGTTCCCTAAATGTAACATAATCCTTTGAGGAGGGGCCTCTTGCCGGAACTTAGACAGACTCCCCGCTTCCATCACATTTCTCGCGGAAGACATCCTGGTTTTCCTCTCAGACTTCTATCTAGATAAACGTAGACCTTCAGAACTAAATCTTAATGGCCCAAACGCCACGAAATAAACCAATAAATTCATTCAAACTCACACAGCGACGACTTAGTTAAAATACCATTCTATAATCTTCATAAATATTTTCAGACTCAGTACTCATATTAGACAGACTTAAAACTCAATATTCGAAAGTAAACTCATCATACTTAGACTTCCTCGTTCATAAACATTATTAAAATCTTAAAAGCTTAAACCAGAGAGTCATGTTCGCCATCCAGCCACAGATTTTCCACCCTGATCACTTCCAGCAACCGAACTCAGACACTTTCGTCAATCTTGAAATCCTCACCTGATATTTCTTCGCCTACATCATAAGGTGTAACTGTAAGCCTAAGGCTTAGTAAGGAATGCAAACTATTATGAGTTCATGAATGCATAACTTGGAGAAAAACATGCTCATGAGTCTTTTCTTTTCGTGTACTTAGTCTTAATCATCATTCATAATCGTATCTCGTATTCATTGATCATAATCATCATTCATGGACATGCTCATATTCATCATTCGTATTCTTCATTACTTTATGTGGATTAAGAGAGAATTTGTGCTGGTAAAGGGGGTTCGACAGTGAGTTTGATCATGGTCCCTACTGCGGGTTGTATTCATATGTCCTACTGCGGACTGTGACATACGCCGAACCACCCCCAACCCTCACTTAACCACGTTGCATAAGTTTTATCTTCTTATTTTATTCATGAGAAACATATTTCAAAACATTTTCATATGCTTGAGAAGTAAAACATGATGCATAACATAAATGCACTTAATCATCGAACTAAGACAGGGGAGTATATCAGAATACCAGAATCATATCCATCGACATTTCATCGAACTTATAGCTGACAACGTTCACTAAATGTAACATAATCCTTTGATGTAGGGCCCTATTGGCCGGAAACTTAGTACATTCACTTACCTGGATTCCTTAGCAACTTGAATCACTTTCTCTTCAACTTCTTCACCTAAAACATTCCACATTACAGTAGTTAAAATAAAGTCCTAAAAGTTCTACTCGAAAGTCATTCTAGAATCTAACAGCTAAAGTCATTCCGATTCCACTGTTTGACACACTGCAATCTGAAATCCGAAACTAGGTGGACAGGTTTTACCATTGATTAAATCCGAGTTGGTTACTTTAAAATGTTCAGAATCGATTTGGGATGGCATTTCTACTCTCAGACTTAAAAGAGTCTAAAACTACTCGGCCACTGCTAGAAATCCGAACTCAAATGCCGAGTTGAAAGCAGAGCTTTAATCACTAATAAATGACTACATTGTCCATTTCATACCTCGGGTGCAGATTGCAGAGAAAAGCAGGCTGAAACCAGCCGTCGGCAAGGGGAGGTTCTGATAGCCGAGAGTAAAAGCTTGGGAGAGAAGGAATCGCCGAGAGGGAATGTCGGCTACAGTGGTAATAAATGAGGTTTAAGGTTTCCATTTCCTATTTATACCTAACCCATAAATTTTAATTACAAAACTGCCACCCAACCTAGTTTTACTCAACTTGTAATAATTTTATCTTAACATTAAATTTAAATCATAAAGGTTAAATAAGAGGGTGACAATGAAAATGGTCAGAAAATCACCTGGCCGAAATGTCGGGTGTTACAGAATCAGCGGAGCTAAAGCTCTGATATCAACTTATGCGAATCTCAGATGTAGAAAATCTGGGACCGGTCAACAAAGCGAAATAAATGATAGGATCGTCGTGTGATTCAAGAAAAGATGAGAACTTGACAACGATCGAACCTTGTCGATGTAATCGAAGTTATCAAAACAGGAGTTTGACCCAGAACAAACTCGTTGGTAAGAACCAAAACTATCAAAGGTGATCTATCAAGTCAATACTTGAAGAAGATTAAGTTTGAAAGATCAAGGTTAGTGACTCGATGTTATAAAGTGTTGTAACACTTCGTGTGACACCAGTTATAAATACGATATAGGACAATATTAAAATGCAGAAATTAACGACACAGGAGGTTGTTAATGCAGTTCGGCAATCAGCCTACATCTGCGGGGCCACGCCCAGATATGAAAACATTTCACAAGTTCAAACAAGGTTACAAGACACTCGGACTAAAACAAAATAAGACTTCATCTTATCTTTGATGCCGCCTCCGTCAACCTTCACAAGTGAAACTGTTTTGCGAGCTCCCCTCGACTTTGAAACGATCCCTCCCGAGATCTAAATACGACAAGCTCCCCTTGTCAAAGATGACTCCTCCCGGAATCCGTGTATGGCAAGCTCCCCTTGCCCACGATAAAGATGACAAGCTCCCCTTGTCAATAAATAGAACTCCTCCAGAGTTCCAAGGCAGTCTCCTCTCAAGACTGGATAATAATGAAGATCACAAGAATAAACTCCTATGACACTGTCTGTGACGCTTGACAATATCTTAGGATAGGATCACCCATAACAGGCTTCAACAAACCAGTCTTTGACAAGATCGAATCAATAATCACATACACCACACAAAAACGTGTGTGAAGAAATAAAGACGCCCAGGTGAATAGTGAAATACAGCACACACAAATAATGGCGTCGGCACCTTTCAACATAAAAGGAAAAGACTTTTACATCAACCGCAAGGTGCAGATCTGTTTCTCTCACAAATATCTTCTCGAAACAGTCTATACATTCAAAAGATCCTTTCCTACGAAGTCAGCCTAAGGATCCGAAAAAATCTGCCTAACAGATTTGCCGCAGAGACACTTCCAATGACACTTTAGGAAAGTATCCCAAATAATGAGAAATATGATCCACGTTTGTTACGATTCCTTTTTCAACAAATCACATTTGAATTGACGAAATATTCTGCCAAATATTATCTCCAAAATAGAAGGATAGAATAATACATATTCAAAAAGAATATAATTTCCAAAAACATAACTTACCAAATTTAATAGGTTGTCAAAAATATAATGCCAACACATAATAGCATTAACAAAGTTCTTCACAAAGAACTTAAGAGGTGAATTCTCACGAATTTCTCAATAAGCAAAAAGCTAATTTTCATTAATCATCAAAACTCCCAAAAAAAATTCAGCTCATATGTTTAAATGGACAAAATAAGTAAAATACAAAAATAAACTAAAATAAATAAACTAATATTTTTTGCCATGAACCAAAGTCGAAAGTCTTATTCATTTACAAATGAAACTTCACTAGCAGTTAGTTTTAGAGGAAAGATTAGGAGCATTACGTCCATGATAACTTCTATATCATGGTTAGCATAGTTAATAATATCAGCCCATTACACGACCTTAACTACCAACTATTTTTGGTTAAAATTGAAACTATTCTAGTTGAGAGTTATGGTGCTATTACCTGATAGAGGTCAACCCGATACTTAGTAAATGCCCAACTGCTAGGAAAAAAAATAAAGAATGAGAATCGTTGAAACTAACATATTAGAAAATCAATTGGTCAAAAAATCCATGAGCACCTACAATATTATAAGTTAGTTTAGAAAAATTATTTATTTTTAGGGTGCATCTTAGATAGCTTCTCTAAAAAAATTTCTAGCAAAAACCTAGTGATAATCAAGTGAAAAGGACATTGGGGAGAGCTGGTAAACGAAGCTGAAGCAGCCACTAAAAAACACTACGAGACCATTATGTATTGATTCAACAATGAAAAAAGAGGAATCTTTTTCGAATTTTATCTAAAGTCATCTAACATACTAAATTTTCACAAGATTTGTCTTAAATAGAGACTAAAAACTTTTACCACGCTAATTTTAAATGAAAAACAATTTAAGTTCATAATTTTTGCTCACATTTAAAAATAATGTGTATATTCCATTAACATATGTATGGTCCCCTAATTTAAGGAGCCCAATGAGCCATGTAAGAAAGGAGGAGGAAAGTAAGCTAACATAACAAAATTCAACTTGGTTTGTTTTCTTGCAAGTCAAGGTCGAGTCTACTCTCGCTTATCGCATCATATAGCGACACTATGATGTGATGCCAGTGTATTAGAGGCATGTTGTTTGGTTCAAAAACGTACAAAAAAAATGGAAGGGATTTATTTTTTAGGAACAAGTAGCTATAGATCAAGTTTTAAGTAATCATTTTATGTGTTGCTTATTTATTGCTTTCTTATTTTGTTTCTTAATTTATGTACTAATAATAGAGCAATAAATGAGTGACGAGTGAGTTGGTTCCACAAATTTAGATTTCATAGTTTCAACTTTCGAGATTGAAAATAGCTTTTCTAAAAAAATGCTTTGAGAGATTATCCAAACTGTGTCTTAGACTATTATCAAATTATACACTTGCTTTTCTAAAATAATTGTTTCATGTTGAAAATTAAATAATAATTGAAAAAAAAAACACAGAGAATATTAGATATCGAGATTTACGTGAAAAACTCAAGACCAGAAAAACATACAGACATATGAGAGAAATTCACTATTAAAAATCGGTACAATAAATTTTGTGGCTCAATAACATATCTATATATTAAACTAGAACCCTAGTTAAAACGAGATTCTCAACACGTTAGTTTAACAGGTCTAACCCATATAAAATTCGGGTCACACAGAAAGTAATCAGAAAGAATTTTTCAAAACTATTTTTTGCATGGAACAATGAGAATGCTAATTTTTTTTTTTTTT